>CAKNYM010053407.1:1112246-1144840 GCA_932195095.1 Andricus curvator
ATTCAAAACACGGCAATATTACATGTAGAGTTTTTGTTCGCGTCCTTGAGACTCATCGATTGACCTATTGGTGAACCTTCCATGACCGAACAGTACCGATTTATGAAGTTTAAAAAAAAATTGTGTATTCTATTCATACGAGAAAAACTTTGTTCATATTAGGAGTACTACAGTACTGTTTCTCAAGTGTTTGTTTGCGTCTTCGAGACACGGCGAATGACCTATTGACGAACCTTCTATGACCTCTTATGATCTAGCAATACCGTTTTATAAATTTATCAAATATATTGTTTATCTTGTTGACATGAGGAAAACTTTTTTAGTATTGGGAATACAACCATAATGTATATCATATATTTGTTCGCGTCTTCGAGACGCGTGGATTGATCTATTGGCGAAATTTCGAAGACCATTATTGATTAATCAATAGCTATACTCAGAAAGCTTTAAGAAAAGTTACATTGTTTCAATGAGGTTTTAATTTGAAATATAAAACTACCGTAGGTCAGAAAGTTGTTCATTGTAACACTACATATCAATTGACATTTTGATGGGCCTTCTGATTTTCTGAAAATAAAATTTTCGCAAAGACAGAAACATAAGCTTGAAAAATATTGAAAGTATACATTTTTTTCTTCTGTTAGGGAAAACCTCCCTCTATGAGGAAGCAAATTTATTTGATACTTATGAGGAAGCAAAATGCTCATAAAATGAGCACAAATAAATGCACCCATAGTGCATACGTCGATACTACTTTGCAGCCGTATTATTTTTTATTTTAGGTTTATTTGTTTAATTATTTCTAAGGTGATATAAATATAGTTAGATGACATTTTTGCTATTTTTTTTCAAAAGATATCGTTTTTAATTGACCCAAGTATCATAATTATAAAGAAAATTTTTTAATAAGCATTAGTGTCGATAATATTTATTTTTGTTCTGCAATTAATTTTTCAAAAATATATTTTTTTAAATAAAATAAAAATTAGATTTTTTATGTTTCGTCCCGGACTGACTCAACAAGCTCGTCACTAAGGCTAGCAGGACTGATTCACATAGCCTTACTGACGCGTCTGGTAAGTCAGTCCGGGACTAAACATAAAAAATATAATTTTTATTTTATTTAAAAAATATATTTAAAAAAATTAATTGCAGAACGAAAATAAATTATAACGACCCTAATGCAAATTAAAAAATTTTCCTTACAATTATATAAATATATAACTTTCCTAAGATTCTTAAGAAGATTTAAAAAGTTTACTGAAAATTTCAGATATGTCAAATCAAAATTTCAACCAAAAAGATGAAATCTTAACGCTAAGGGGCCGTACTTAAAGTACATAACTGATTATAGGTCCTCTATAAGACCCCCCTCTCCCCTGTAACGAACCATAACAAAATATCCCCTCCCCCCTTTACTGTACGTAATTTATGATTTCCAGAAATAATAAAATATGGGACTTGAAACTAATGGAAATTTTTACTATTTAAGATCATTAATACAGGTAAAGACTTGAACATATAAACATTCACGAAACATGTATATAATTTTCAAATACAATAAATTAAGCAATTTATGATAAAATTTCAATAAGGTGAGTGCATTTATCAATAATATAATATGTAGGTTTATGTAAAATTGTATGGGATTTGGTAGATTTCATGTTTGACGGGTGATTCTCATACATGGACAAGTGTCTATTATTAATTAAATTTAAAGTTATATTTCACTTTGTCAAACACATTATGGGAAAAACATAAAGATGGATCGATGGCACTTTGTTGTTCATTTTCAAAATTCCCTGATTTTTCCTTGAGCAATTTTTCATTTTCCCTGACTATTAATGTTCAAATATCAGCATTTTAATCTTGTAATATTTTTAACATATGATCTTTTATAAATGAAACAAAACAATATTTTATATACAAATTGATAATTTTAAAATTAATTTATTTATTTTTAACAAAAAATGACTTTTCTACCATAAAAGATGACTTTTTAAGAAAATAATTAAACTTTTAACAAAATTGTTCAATTTTCAACATAAAAAGGTGCATTTTAGCAAAAAAGTGTAATATTTGATATTTCAACAAAAAAAGATAGAATTTAATTTTAAAAAATGAATTTTAAAACCAAAAAGACGAATTTTCACCAAATCAAGATTTTTCAGTCATAAAAGAACAAAAAAGTGCATCTAAATTGTTGAACGTTCAAGCCAAAATACGAAGTAGTAAAATTTTCAAAGAGATAAACCTTCATAAAAAAAAATTTCAACAAAGTAGTTCAACTTTTACCCACGTAGTTGAATTTTCAATTAAAAACAATCAATTTTCAAGAAACTAGTTAAATCTTCGAAAAAAAAATGATTTCTTAACAAAGTGATTCCACCAAAATTTTCAAACAAAATAGTTTTCAAAATTTTCTTTTTTATTTGATTTAAGGCCATGTGAGCGTACCCTCAAATTTTTTTTTACATTTTTTTCAAAATCAACTTGCGTTCACACGAAACGCGATATCGAGTTGAAAATTTGGGATACTAAATATGAAGCACTAAGAAACGCGGGTCTGGTCCTAGATTTTTATAATTATAAAAAAAGCAAAAAAAAATTTGTTATAAATTTTTTTTTATACTTATAAAAATTTAGGACCAGAGCCGCGTTTGTTAGTGCTTCATATTTAGTTTCCCAAATTTTCAACTCGTTATCGCGTTTCGTGTGAACGTAAGTTGATTTAAAAAAAAATGAAAAAAAAAAATTCAGATTACACTCATATGGCCTTAAGGTTATATAAATATAATTTTCCTAGGTATTTCGAGATAATTCAAAAAGATTTTGGAAGATAGTATCTAGACAATTTCTAAGATTTTTTTTTATTCTACAGGATTTTACAAAGTTTTAGGCAAAATTTGAATAGTTTAAAAGATATTCAAGACATTTTGATACTTGGAAAAAATGGGAGAATATTTTATAAATGTTCGGAAATTTTTCAATGTCTTAACATATTTTTAATATCTTCAAAACGCCAAAAATTCTTAAATATCTTTTAAACTGACTCAATTTATTCCTAAAATTATTCTAAAATCTTCCGGATTCATTTTTGATAATTTTGGAAATCTTTTGTAGTGTTATAAAATCATTTTAAATATTCTCTTAAGAATCACTTTCTATAGTACCAGGAATTTTAAGATAATTTTTTTATTATTTTGAAATCTTTCAAAATCTATAAAGAATTCAGAATTTAATTTCGAAATCTTCAAAAAACTAAATTTTGTTTTAAGTTGTTTGAAATTTTTTATTATTTGAAAGAATTGTTTGAAACTTCTAAATATCTTTTATACTGAATCGAATTTTTCCTAAAATTTTGAAAAAATTCTGCAAAATAAAAAAAATTTCCTCTAAATCTTCCACATTCTTTTTTGATCATTTTGGACATCTTTTGGAAGGTTTTGAAATCTTTTTAAATATTCTCTTAGAATAAATGTTATAAAGTAAAAAAAAAACACTTAAAATTTTCCAAGAAATCTTCAGAAAATTTTGTTATTCTTCTGGAACCATTCAAAATTCTGAAAAAGCTTATACATTTTTTGGTTCAAAATCTTTAAAATATTGTGAAATATAATGAAATTCCTTAAAATTCTTTCATATCTCTTCAGATTTTGGAAATACGTTAAAATCCCTGTAAATCAGACCTTGAACTGAAAGTGTATAGTCCGAAATCCAAAAATACGCAAAGAAAAATTAATTTTATAACTGTGAGAAAATAGTGTCTTTAACGTCACTATTTTTGAAATAGTAACAAAATAGTGTCATCGCTAAAAAAAGTGTAAAATAGTGTGAATAGTGTGGTGAGTCCGAGGCCTGCTGTAAATGTTTGAAAATCTTTGAAATCCTCTAAAATCCTTTGAAATGTTACAAAATTCCTTGAAATCCGTGGAAATATTTTTGAGTTTCTTGAAAGCCGATGAAATCCTTTAAAATTAGTTGTAACGTTCGGAACACTCAACAAATCCATTTAAAAAGCCTTAAAATCCGTGGAAGTCCTCCAAAATCCTTTAGGATCACTTAAAATCTACTGATTTGTTTGCAAATCTTTGAAATCTCGTGAAATTTTTATGAAATCCAGTGATAGAATCCTGTGAAATCCCTTAAAACAGTTTAAAATCCTAAGTCGAATAAATAAATAAGTCATTCGTATTTGTAGTTTCTCTATTTTTGCATCAATTCTTTCAATATTTTAACATTCTTCATCTCTATACTGTTTTTGTTATGATGATTTTCTATAATGATTTGTATAGAATCACGAAAAAATTATAAAACATGCATTACAGAAAAAGCATTGGAGACCTATACTGAATTTCCTATAATATTTTGTTGTAAGGGGGGATTAAAGGGGTTGTAAAACATTGCATGAGATTGCACGAAATTGTATAGAGATCGCTCGACATTTTAGAGATTGTATGGGATTACAAGGGATTGTTAAGGATTGCACGGAATTGCACGAGGTTGCATAAGATTGTAGAGAGAGTATACACCAGATGACAAGAGCAATTAACCCCTCGTAAATGGCTTACATAATACACGTGATGCCATTGTTATCTTTAAAATGAATGTTTCAGCTTTAATTTGGTACATAATACATTCCCCACTTGTTCATATATCATTCATGAATGTTATGACTTCAAAAGTGTTTCTATCCACCTCGTACTGGTTTCCCCTAAAACTAAAACTCAAAATCAATTTAATATTGATACCTCTTTGAAAACTATTTTTTTGCACCAATAAGTTAAATCATTCAGGTTAGAATACGAGAGGCGAAGAAGTTTGGTTTATTCCGGAAGTAAGCGAAGTTCCGTGCAATTTCCGCGCTTACGGAACTAAGATCATAAATTTAAGGCAATTTAAGGTTCTATAGTCACGAGATGGACTTGACTTACGAAAAGGGATGTTCACCCCTTTTTCTATGTTCTATATGTCTCAAACTTATACCCTTACATATACTTCAAGCTCTAACAGCCATTTTCTATACTTTCGGGTTTCTTTTTTTTTGTTTCTCTTTCTCCTCGATATCTTGTAAAATATTGACAAAATTCCAACTCTCGCGGAAACTGCTGCCCGAGTGACTCTGTTCTTGCACGACCTCTTTTTAATTTCAGCGAAAGGAAATCTATCGGCAAATGTCCCGTATATAAGAACCAGAGGTCGTTTACAAGAAAAATCAAACTTACCGCACTGATTAAAGTTGTAGATCATTGCAAAATTTCTCAAATTTCTTTGTTGTCCTCACTGTTTGAGTCTAATTAATTCGTTGGAAAAAAGAAACTCTGTTTATACTTGAAAAGCGGGGCTGCTGGTAAAAGCAATAAAAATTAAACATTTTTCATTTTTGTACTTTATGTTTTTTTAAGATAATTTTTTGAGTTTAAAAGATGTCTCCAAAGTTTTATGAAAAAATATTTAATTGTATAGAAGGTGTAAAAGAACGAACACAGTAATTTGTGTACTCACGAACATTGAGTTCCGATAATATTTAAATAATGAAAAAATATTTTGATATGATTCAAAATTTTATCTTCGTAAACATTTTATATTTAAATTTCTGAATAAGATGGTACAAAATGAAGTTGCACGGTAAAATGAGTTTATTAAATTTAGAAGATTATCAGTTAAAATAGGAACAATGACCTATATAATTAAAAATAAGGAAAATGTTTAGAAATAGGTGTTCACATTTATTAATTAGACCATATAATTGAGGAAATACCATTAATTCGCGACATCATGGGATCATAAGTTGTTTAAAGAAGGACAAATTCTTTAAACAATTAGCAGTTATTTTAAAAGCACTAAGAATTAGAAGAAATTAATAGAACTTGCTGAAAAATAAAACTCGTTTTTCTAGCTTTCTCCGCTGCTAAAAGTTGCATTTAAACAAATCTCAATTGTTTAGACAATTAATAATCCACTACAGTGAAAAAATGCAGGTTCATAAATTAGACCAAAAAATCCAGAAAATATTAGTTCACGATATTATAAGATGATAAATTGTTTATACAATAATAAATATCTTCAAAAAAGTAAGATTTAGGCTAAAGTATAGAAAATTGCTGAAAAACGAGCAAGAAACTACGATTGTTTAGTTTTTTTCCGGTAAAAAGTTGGATTTGAACAAAAATAAATTGTTCAAACAATGAAAAAGAAATTGCTCAAACAATGAAAAATCAATTGAAACAGAAATATACACTCTTCAAGTTCATTAAATTGATCATAGGATTCATGAAATACCCTTAATTCGCGATATTCTATTAGGAAAAAATTGTTTAAAGAAACAAAAAACTGACACTAATACCAAAAATCTTCTTTCCAGAATATCAGAGAGATCATCAAAAGGTCAATCAATATGTCTTGTTGCAACCGAAAAATTGTGAAGTTACAGTAGTGTTATATTCCAAATCTTAAATAAGTTTTCATTATAAATATGAATGATTTTAAAAAATTCTGTAAATCGCTATTGATAGATCATGAAAGGTCATCAAAGGCCACCAAAGGTTCTTCATAAATCTTTCGAAGCGACTTGAAAACGCGAACAATTACATCAATTACAGTACTGTTATAGTTCTAATATCAGAAAACATGTTCTCGTATAAACAAGGTAAATAATTTTGTTTAACAATTTAAAAACAGCCTTGATAGGGCATGAAAGTTCATTAAAGGTTCTTCAATATAGGTCATTGGACGTAACTCGCGTAAAATTATATATAGAGAGAATAAACAATTTTTTTGAAACTTCATAAATTGGTAATAGTAGATCATAAAAGGTTCCACAATAGGTCGATCGATGCGTCTCGTAGACGCGAACAAATACATCAGCTATAGTATTGTTGTATTTAGAGTATCAAAACAGTTTTTCTCATATAAACCAGGTAAGCATTAATTCATATTTTGATTAAGAAGAAAATTAAAATTCTTTAGATAGAAGCAACTTTTTCCTCTATATCAGAAAAATAAAAAATTTATAATACAAAAGTAATAATATTACTACCATTAGAAATTGTTAAAAATTTAAGTAAAATTGTGAAGTTCCTTTTTTTATTAATTTGTGTCAGAAATATTTTTAATATGCATTGAGGCAAAATAAAAATGCCTAATCGTTTCCAAAATTAATAATTTCCTTAAAAAAAATAGATTTTTTCTATACTTTACTATCTTTCTTGTGATATAGTCTTGACTAATCCCATTTCAAATCAGGCAACATTTCTGGAAAAGTCAAAACAAAATGGCAGCTGTTTTTCTCAAATTCTTGAAAGTGGATATTCTAAAAAAAAAACTTTTAAAATTCTATTATTTTTGTTCAAGAATATGCTTCATATTGAAAAAATTCTTTTCGAATAATCGAATTTTCGCATTTTTATATCGAAAACAACAAAAGGTAAAACAAAATTTTCACATAAAAGTTTACACATCTAGAAAAGTTTTGCAAAAAATACCTCTTGCTCTTTTGTGATATCTTGCATTGTTTACGGTGAAAGAAAATTATAATAAAAAGAAAACTTTCCTGGCCTCAAAAATGTTTTAGCCCGCATGAAACTGATAGGATGCCTTTTTTATATTAGCAGAAACTTTGTAAAAATATTGGAAAAAATAAAAAAGGTGGGGTTTTCCTAAAAATCTTCTTTTCATGTTCTCAAAATAGGAATGAACAAATAAAGAAGATTTTTTGGAAAGCCGCACCTTTTTTATTTTTTCCTATATTTTTTTACAGTTTCGGCTTTCATAGGGAAGGCATCCGTCAGTTTTATGGGGGTTTAACCATTTTTCAGGCGGGGAAATTTTTGATTTTTTCTCGTAAAGGATTCAAGATATCACAATAGAGCAAAAGGTATTTTTTGTAGAACTTCCCTAGATGTGTACATTTTTATTTCAACACTTTCTTGTACCTTTCGTTGTTTCCCAGAAAAATGAAAATATTCGATTTTTCAAAAATAATTTTTTTCATGTAACACATATTACCATGTATTTGAAAAAATGAAAAAGTGGCGTTTCTGAGAAAATCCACTTTTAAGAATTTTAGAAAAACGCCGCCATTTTCTATTTTTCCTATTTTTTTAATTTGTTGAAAAATAAGTTGAAAGAGCAAGAATTTCCACGTCGAATAAAAAAATAATATCCCGAGTACCAACGCTTGTTCGGAAAATACTACACTTTGAAAAAAAATTCAAACAAATTCACACAAACTACTCCTTCAAATAATTGTAACGAATCACAAAATATTTAAATGTTATATCCAAATACCAAAGTATTCTGATATCCTAAGCTGGGCCTCTCTGCCTGATTATAAATCGAATTGGTCCAATATGAACAAAAGACTGTTTTTTCCCTTTTTAATATATAATAATATATACGTTTTGAATTTGAATCATGAGTCGAATATACACTGCTCTCGCGAGACAGGGCCGGTTCCGGGCTTGGCCCGAATAGCTTTGGCCCAATGGTACTCCGCTGAGCTCGGAGAGCCTCTCTCTCGTCCCCTTGGTTCCCACACCGTCAGCGAAAATTCCTGGAAGGTCTTAAGTCAAGGGGTACTATCTTGCGAGAGCCGTGTAACAGCTATAAAATTAATATTATGAATGAGAAACCATACATCTCTTACAAATATTCAAAGAAGGAGGCTTTCAATTTTTATAACGTTTTACTGCCCAAGTGATTACGGTATAACCTTCTTTAGATAACTAAAGAAATTATAGTTAGTCAAGGGCCTGACTCCTCTAGCGCACTGTACCGAGTCCATTCCAGACCAGGAATCAGTCCTGTACTTGCAACAGTGAAGAATGATTGGCCAAAAATAATTTACAAGGACATAAAAGGGCGGGTGTTGACGGTCGACATGGTCACTTTTCATTTCATAAACTTAAATTTATTTATATATCATACATGCATATATATTTACTAAGTTTTAAACATTAAATTATGAACATTTATTTGCTGAAACAGAAAAAGCCGAGAATTAAATGAAATGGTTACTGGACAGCTGTAAACTCTGCCAAGATCCCAATGGAACAGTATAAACTGTATTTCGATTAAGATGTTTTTCCCACAACTGAGACACGATATATAGATTTCCATTATTGACGCTAGAAAGTTTAGTAATTTATGCTTTCTATTATTTTTTGAGAAAACAAATTTTTGATGAAAGACTTTATAGTTTCATTTTTGCAAAGAATGACGTACTCAAATTGTTGATGATAACGTATGAAGTGTATGTTATACACTTACTTGAAAGTATTGAAAGTGAAGGTTTTATGCAGGAGAGATCAAAATGTTTAATGGTCAGTGTGCAGTTTTACATTCCTTCCCGAGTCTTCTGCATCTATTCCTGAAATTCTGTAATCATTAAACAATTCGCGAACTAAATATCCAACTTTTCAATCTCATTTCCGTGAATTTTACAGAAAATACCCGTAGGTAAATCTATACTTATAGCGTTGATGAAAATTCTGTAGATTCTGCTGAAGAATATATGCTGTCCCTATTTTAAAGTATAGGACCCCTATAAAATTAGTTTGCAGATTTTTCTCCATGTAAAACGTGTTTATGGAAAATTGTTCAAAAATTGTTGTCTTTTAGAGGGACCGAAGTAAAACTCCTGCGTATTTAATTAGAAATGAAAAAAGGTTATTTAGCTTGGGGCTAGGACTAACATAAGTCTGGAAGGTTTTCTTTTTTCTGAAATTAGGCCAACATGAAGGACAGTTTTACTTTTAATATGAACATTTTCCAACCTTTCTGTTAATATAGAACGAAGAGACAATTCATCCTGGAAGTCTGACAATTCAATTCAATTCAACCATTGCAGACGACGTTATATTACGCACATGTTGCTTGCCTAATGAGACTCATAACGTTATGAGCTGGTGTAAGGTAGAATTTCTAAGGTATGTTACCTATCTACCTATATTGCATCTTAATTGCGGCGAAGCTGCGCTGTTGTCGCGATTGATGATATAGCCAGACCAAGTCAGACAATTGCTTTACGCATAATTAGGATCATATCTGACATTGTCCAACAGGTAATCTTGATAATAAAGACAAACCAAAATTTAGATGTAATAAAAAAAAGGTGCTGAACATGAACGTGTTGTTAAATCTTAATTTTCCGATGATTTTCAATGTTTTTCGGATACCAATATACAAAATTGACGCGTAGGGTTAATTCTACACCGAGTACGTCATCGTGTTCACAGCATGCATACAGATATACATACATACATACAAAAAGGCACCTTTGTAACAAATTGATTTTTCTGATTCAGGGGGTCTCAAAACGTAAAGATTTCATGAAAACGGACGAAGTCCATTTTTACATAAAACTAATACCTCCTCATTAAAGGATGAGAATGTAAACAAATTTTGTTAGACAAAGTATTAGGTATTATTGGATCGAGAATTAAGTTGGTGACAATAATACGAATTAAAAAAATGTGTCCTTTTCTTTCTTCAAACATCATAGTTAAGTGTCGACTTAGCTCCAGGAGTGTCGACTTAGCACCACGATTCTTCGCTCGACAGATTTTACATCACTTAATTTTCTTTCTAATAATTGATAAACAAAGGTTCATAGTTCAAATCATCAGTAACATTTTGTAGCCAACTAAATTCTCGATCCAACCATACCTAATAGGTTGTCAAACAAATTTTTTTTAAATTAAAAAACGTCTTAAAAAAAATAAGGTGTGCTAATTACCAAACAAAATAAGGAAATTAATTATTTTGACTATCTCTAAGAACAATTGGGAATTATTTATTACAAATATTTGGTGTAGACCTAAAATGATCCACATGTACACCTGGCGTAAAGGAAATAGCTACAGTATAATTGACTTTGTTATCGTGGATGAAAGACTAAGAGAACTAGTTAAAGATACAAGAGTCATGAGGGGTTCCGAATGCAATACTGATCATTACCTTTTAGTCTCCAAAATAAATTTAGGGCGGGGATGGAGAAGAAAGAGAACAAAAAAAAAACGAAACAAACGCGAATAAAGATTGAAAATTTACAGAAACCGGAAGTGCGAATAGACTTTCAAAATAGGTTAAACGAACGTATAGATGAGACAATTTGGAAGGACCTATTAAGCAATAAAAGATTTAGAGGGCGCGTGGACTTTACTACGGGATATCATTGTTACAACTGCGACCGAAGTATGTGGTACGGCGGTTGTAGGAAGAAAATTTGGTGATGCATGGTGGAATGATGGAATTGAGGCAGCCCAAAAAGAAAAGAAAGAAGCGCACAAAAAAACGCTGAACATCACAGGTCTTAGCGATGAGGAGAGAAATAGGCTCAAAAATGATTACAGGCACAAAAATAGGAAAGTTAAACGACTAGTCAAGGAGAGTAAAGATGATAAGATCAGAAGAGAAGAAAATACAAAACGGTTTTGAAGAAATTATGAAACTATTATATAAACAGATAAAGGAAAGTAAAAGTACAAAGTTTTGTCGGCATGAGAAACAGCAAAGGTGAAATGCTATATGATATAGACGGGATAGTAGATGCTTTAAAAGACTCTTTTAAAGAACTATTAGGAGGTCAAGATATATAGGGCAATAGAACTGCGACATACAACATAATGCATTGGAAAATCCAATTGAAAAAGTCTGTGTCACTGCGGTTAGAGATATAATTAAGAATTAACAAAACGGTAAGGCTGCTGGTGCAGACAGCATTAGCGCTGAAATGCTTAAATACGGTGGCGAGTACATACCTCACAGGTTGTGCGAATTGATAAATTTATGTATCGAGAAGGGAGAAGTCCCAGACGATTGGAAAAAAGCGATTATCGTGCCAATATACAAAAGAAAGGGAGATAAAAGCAATTGCAGTAATTACAGAGGTATCAGCTTACTAAGTACCGTAAGTAAAATATACTCTAAAATCTCGTAGGGTAATGGAAATCACAGAAGAAAAGATATGGGAAGTCCAAAGTGGATTTATGCCAGGAAGATCATGTACAGATCAAATATTTATTTTAAGACAGATCACAGAAAAAAGCTTGAGAGTAGGAAAGACAAATTTCTGTGCATTTGTTGACCTAGAAAAAGCATTTGACAAAGTAAATAGAAGTAAACTTTGGGAAGTCCTTAAAGAGTACCGAGGCAATGGATGGCTCCTACAAGCAATAAAAATAATATATACAGGTAGTAAAGCGAGTGTCAGGGTAAATGGGAAACTGAGTGACTGGTTCGATATTATGCAAGGCGTGAAACAAGGATGCGTTATGTCCTCATGGCTATTTATCATATTTATGGATAAGTGTCTAAGAACGGCCCTCTTCGACGAAGAAGGTGTAGATCTCGAAATAGTGAAGGTACGTGGGTTAGCTTTCGCAGATGACAAGATTGTTATGGCAGGATCAATCGAGGGCTTGCAAAGACTGTTAAATAAACTTAATGTAAGCATGAAGAACATGGGCCTCCAAATTAACGTAAATAAAACAAAAATCATGGCATTTGAGGGAAAAAGTGAGAAAACAATGTGCAACATTGTCCTAAATGATGACAGATTAGAACAAGTTGACAAGTAGTAAGTACGTATATCTGGGTAGCCTATTCATTAGCGACGGAAAAATAGATGGGTAGTTGGATAGGCGCATAAACAAGGGTAAGCAGGTTATCGAGCAGGGCCCATTCTCAGAAACAAAAAATTATCAAAAAAAGCTAAAATGGCCATACATAATTCTATATTCATAACGACTGTACTATACGGTAGCGAGACATGGACTTTTCAAGAGAAGGACAGGAGTAAAATTAACGCGATTGGCATGAAATCTCTACGCACAATATGCGGAAAAACACTGATGGACAAGGCCTATTCACTCTCGAATCAGACAAACCTTAACCAAAGGATTTCACGCGATTCAAAAGATTTCATATAATTTCAGTTTGTGTAATACTGTAAATACCAAACTCTCCGCATAGTTACTTTAACCTTGACGTTAACACTATGATTTATTCAGAGTACGCACTGCCGCGAACGATGCCGAGGAACGACGACGGTATATCTAATGATTGCTGTTGACTCGCATTGATTCGCTCCGACTCACTCCTTATTTTCACTGACTCCACTGATTCCGTGCACTAACTTACGTTATTTCCCTTATTCAGAGCTTTAGTTGCTCTAACTTTCGATCTCAGACATCTTTCTCGATGAGAAGGTGAATTAAATTTGTTACTATTTTTAGTAAGATTTAATTAATGAAAATAAATAAATAAGTAGTGAGAGTAAGTTCCAAGTATTTTATTATTATAATTTTTTTATTTTATCTTCTAATACTTTAAATTCAGTGCATATTTAGGTAAAATTAATATGGGTACTATATTAAATTCAATTTGAACCGCTTAAAATTCTCAACTTTTCAAGTAAAAATATTGCATTTTCAACAAGAAAGATGAATTTTTAACTAAATACTTAAATTTTCAACCAAACATATTAATTTTCTATCAAACATTAATTGTCTACCAAAAAATACTATTTTTCAAGAAAATAATGAATTATCAATAAAATAGTTGAATTTTTAACAAAAAATTATTAATTTTCATCTTAATAGTTGAATTTTGAACTAAAAAAAGATCAGTTTTCAACAAAAAATGGAATAGTTAAATTTTCAGTTGAAAAAATTAATTTTTAGTTAAAAAAATTAATTTTCCTCCAATAAAACGAACAAATTTTCAAACAAAAAAGACTAATTTTCCGAAAAACTATTTAAATTTTTAAACAAAGTGATTAATTTTCAACTAAAATAATCAATCTTCAACTGGAGTATTTGAATTTTAAACCAAAAAGATAATTTTTCAACCAAATGATGAATCTTTAACCAAAAAGTTAATTTTTAACAAAAGAGTTTAACTTTCAATCAAGTAATTAATTTTGCATTCCAAAAAATATGAATTCTGAACGAAAAATCTAGAAGTTGATATTTCATCCAAAAAAAATTTTTATTTTTAATCAAAAACAGTTGAATTCAACCAAAAAAGACGACTTCTCAACATAAGTTTAATTTTCAACTAAGAAAAAATTTTCAGTTAGGAGAGAGAAAGAATTGCAAAAAAAACTGTTGAATTTTTAAGGTAAAATATACATTTTCAACTAAGAAGAATAATTTTCTACCAAAAGGAACGAATTTTTCGTCAAAATAAATAGATAAACTTTCATTCAGATACTTGAATTTTCAACTAAAAACGATAAATTTTCAACCAAAAATAGAAAAGAGAAACTTTTAGCTAAGAAAATTAATTTCAAACAAAGAAAAAACGACGTTTCAACAAAATAGTTCAATACAGTAATATAAAGCTACGTTTACCAATTAATAATTATTGTTATTCAATTTTATATTGAAATTTAAAAAAATAAGCACGCTCTCGAAAAAATTCTCTGACTTTAAAAAAAAATCCCTGACATTTCCAGGTTTTTCCAAGTATATCAAAATTCCCTGACAATTCCAGGTTTTCCAGGCAGGGTAGACACACTGTAGTGGAAATTTACAACTGGCTTGGTACCGCGCCAGTACCGCCCGGCGGATATCGGTGCTGGCGTGGTACTGGTATATTACCGCATGGCGAACGGTTGGGTACTGGCATTAGTACGAAATGTCACTCAGCTGGGAGTTGTCTGTCGGTACTGGGGCGGTACTGGAAATGGTATTATGCCTGTACCTAAAGTCTGCACTGCCGCAGTACTGGAAATGATATTATGCCTGTACTGCAAGTCTGTACTGGCGCGGTACTGGCATTAGTACAAAATGTCACTCGGCTGGGAGTTGTCTGTCGGTACTGGGACAGTACTGGAAATGGTAATATTTCTGTACCGAAAGTCTGTGCTGGCGCGGTACTGGCATTAGTACAAAATGTATCTCAGCTAGGAGTTGTCTGTCGGTACTGGGGCGGTACTGAAAATTGGTAATATGTCTGTACCGAAAGTCTGTACTGGCATTAGTGAAAAATGTCTCTCAGCTGTGAGTTATCTGTCGGTACTGGGGCGGTACTGGAAATGGTAAAATATGCCTGTACCGAACGTCTGCACTAGCCAGGTACTGGTATAAGTGTCAAAGGTAACTCAGCTGCGAGTTGTCCGTGGGTACTGTAAGGGTACTGTAACTGTACCGAAAGTGTGTACTGGCGCAGAACTGTTATTGGTACCAAAGGTAACTCGCCTACTGAAAGACCGATTTTAGGTTTAAAATTTTAGGTAAACATTTCATTTTGGAACAAAATTTAAATACTTGCAAAATAATGTCAAAAAATTTGTCTGTAAGAAATTTTAATCTTGCACATTGTCTATTTTCTGATCAGTCTTGGAAGAAAAAATAATTCTTTCGATAAAATAGAAATTCCTTTTGATAAAGTTTTGTTTAAAAAAAGCTATTTTAACA
This sequence comes from Andricus curvator, assembly GCA_932195095.1. Classification (NCBI taxonomy): domain Eukaryota; kingdom Metazoa; phylum Arthropoda; class Insecta; order Hymenoptera; family Cynipidae; genus Andricus; species Andricus curvator. The sequence goes on from CAKNYM010053407.1 coordinate 1,127,672, forward strand.
GGAATTGTTTTGGAATTTCAACGCGTTTGAAGACGTTAAAATGTAATTTTTCATGTAAAAATTCATAAAAGGACGTTCCTACCTCATTGAAATAATTTTTTCTCAACCAAGAGAGCTCATCACGTAATAAGCAATGCACAAGTTTCAATTTTTTTAGCAGCAATAGTTTCTGACACTCATTTGCAATGTTGTAACGGAAAATAATTATTTTGGCTAAAAGTTCCTGAAAACGAATTTCAAAAATTAGTTCTTCTCATAAACAATGTAAATTGTTTGAACAAAAACTGTCCCAGGTTTTTCAAGAATACAAAGAAAAACAATTATAAGATCCATGCAGCGACACTTATATTATCAGAAAAACACGTAGTACAACTTTGTGAGTAGCAAAATATTAAATTCTAAGAAAAATTTAGAACAAAGTTGGTTAAGAAACTATGCCACTTAAACATTTTCTTGTGGATCTTCTCCTCGGACAGCTGCTACACTTGATCTGATTTTTTCCCACCATCTCGATCACTGGCATTTGATAACCAGCGTGTTATGCAAGAATTAAAATATTTGACGGAGACATCTGCTAATTTTTGTAATACAATTTCTGTAACAAGAAATGGAACATGAGTTATGCAAAAGCAGTCAATTGAAATACAATTTTTCTCAACATTATCGAATATGACAATAAACATACCTTTCAATATCATGAACGTCATTGTTTTCGAAAAGTTTTCTTTTCTTTGTCCTTTAGTGGAACGACTAAATCCGCTGTACTGCATTCGTACTTCCTTTGACATAATCATAGGTAAAACTGCATTTATAGCTGATTTGAAACGTGTAAGAAGCTTCGTATTTAGTCGAACAAAATATTTCTAAAAAAAAGACGAATATATACAAAAATTAGCAATATTATGAGAAAAAAGTGAACGTGCACTGAAAATACTGAATATGTTCACGATAGGCGAATTAAATTACAATATCACTTGCTTGTACAATTTCGTAAACTTACTAGGGCCGCGGTCATCTCTGGAGTTTCTGTGAGCCGTTGCTCAAAAGAGATAAATATTTTTCAATCAAGAGAGAAAAAAATGGCAACATTTCAATTTTCTATCCGAAAGTATGAATTTTCAAACAAAAAGTTGATTTTCATTTAAATAGTTGAATTTTCAACAAAGAAGATTAATTTTCCACCAAAAAAGACGAAGTTACAACAAAATACATGAATTATCAACCAACTAGTTGGATTTTTATGTGAAAACAATCAATTTTCAACCAAAAATATAACAGTTGAATTTAATTGAAAAAATGAATTTTCAACAAAATAGTTCTCAAGCCAATAAAATAATTTTTGAACGAAGTAGTTAAACTTTCAACCAAGCAGTGGAATTTTTTATGAAAAAAGATGAACTTTTAATGAAAAATTTATTATTTGAATTTTTATGTAAAAAATATCAATTTTCAAGTAAAAGGTATCAATCTTTAGTTAAAAATACATTAGTTAAAGTTTCAGTTTAAAAAATTAACTTTTAACTAAAAAAAGCGCATTTCCATTGTTCCATTTTCCATGTATTTCCACATGTTTTTACGGATATTTTCCCTTTATATCATACCCATAGATATAACCATAGGTCTCGACTGCATTCGTCGTTGCAATAAATGCAGCTGCAAGTCGTCTTTTTTGCACTTATATCTCTATTCAAAATTTCGACGTCGTAAACTACGTAGGAAACTACGTCGCAGATTACGTAGACACCGACAAAAGAAGCATAGAATTGTTTTTTAATTTTTGCTATTTCATTGCTAAGAAATTGCTATACTTTTTCAGGAGGGGAAAGTGTACACTAACATAAATTTTATATTCTATAAAAGAAAAGATACGAGTATCAGTAATATTTACACTTTAAAATAAAAGCTGTTCAAAGTTTGTTTCAAGTTTAATATTCTCATGCACATCTGACAGACTAATTTATTTTTCTCAAAATCATAGCAAGTACAATTGTATATTAAAATACAAAAAATACCCGAAAAATTACACGCGTAAATCCATTTACACTTCTACGCGTGTTGTTAAGTATGATATACGTAAAATTAACCAGGAAGCGGGCGTGTAAATCAACTTAGATTTTTAAAAATTTGACACCTAAATTGATAACACCTAAATTCAATCATGAAAACAGTAATAAAAGTATGATTTGGGGAAATCAAAATCAGATGCTTGACATAACCTCTATTGATTCCCATCGTAGCTTTTTCGCTCTTCATCATCACACTTTTATTACCTTGGATTATTCTATAATACAAAGGACTTATCACTTACCTTTTCTTGCTGTTTTATGTTCACTAATAATGTTCACTAATAATTATAACTAGATCCTCTCACGAGATCGCTCAAGGAATATGCAACGCAATTCCAGATCACTGACATCGTTCGAAAATTCAAGCCGAAACGTGACTCAGCCGGCAAGCAGTGGTGTAACCGCCATACCGCGGGACCCTAAATTGCAGTAAGGTCTTTTACATCTTCGAGGAATCTTCTCTTCACAGTAACAAAAAAAAAAGAAAATTCAAAGTTCTTTTATTGTTTTAAACAACAATAGACATCATACTGGGGCATACTATATCATACTGAGGCAGTACTATACCAGTACCGCGCCAACGCTCGGCAAAACTCCCTAATTCGGCTTCCAGCCAGTACTTGGATTCAGTACTGGGGCAGTACTGAACCAGTACTGCGCCAACACTCGCCAAAACTCCTAAGTCGGCTTCTAACCAACACTTGGACTCTATACTGGGGCAGTACTAAATCAGTACCGCGCCAACGCTCGGCAAAACTCCTTAATTCGGCTTCCAGCCAGCACTTGGATTCAGTACTGTGGCAGTACTGAACCAGTACTGCGCCAACATTTGGCAAAACTCTTAGGTCGGCTTCTAGCCAACACTTGGACTCCATACTGGGGCAGTACTAAACCAGTACCGCGCCAACGCTCGGCAAAACACCTTCATTCGGCTTCCAGCCAGCACTTGGACTCACTACTGGGGCAGTACTGAACCAGTACTGCGCCAACACTCGGCAAAACTCTTAAGTCGGCTTCTAGCCAACACCTGGACTCCATACTGGGGCAGTACTAAACCAGTACCGCGCCAACGCTCGGCAAAACACCTTCATTCGGCTTCCAGCCAGCACTTGGACTCACTACTGGGGCAGTACTGAACCAGTACCGCGCCAACGCTCGGCAAAACTCCTTAATTCGGCTTCCAGCCAGCACTTGGATTCAGTACTGGGGCAGTACTGAACCAGTACCGCGCCAACGCTCGGCACGGTACAGTTGATCAGTACTGGCATTGCTCCTCATTTACAACTGGCGCGGTACTATGCCGTTCGTAAGATCCGCCATAAGTCATACGTCTAAAATGTAAACACTAAAAACGAACTTCTCGAATGGGATGCAGAATTGCAGTTGAAGAAGTATTGAGTCATTTTAGTAAAAAAGATATTTATTTATTTCTCGTTCGCACCGGAAGTGTAAGCTTTAAACTAGTAACGTATCCATAGAATGATTTATAATATATAAATAAATAAGAATGCAGGAAAAACGCAAATATAACACCCGGCGCTATCTGACGTTATTTTCATTAAGCTCGCCTTGATGCTCCCTGATTCTCTTAGATTCGCTTCTTAATCGAACTGACTCACTTCTTAAACGCACTAATCTGGTTCTTAAACTACTGACTTCGCCGTTAACTCGCTTGATTCCTACTGACTCGTTTATTGCGCTTAGTGATTTCAACGCAATACAAAGATTCCTAATGATTTCATTAGATTTCTAAATTTTATGCGTTATTCATACGATTTCGTATAACTTGGCGATGTTTGTGATTGATTTCCTACCCATTTCAAGCGTTAGAAACCCATGATTCGAGAGTGAATAGGCCTTGCTGATGGACAAAGTCCGAAACGAGATAATCCTCAAAGAATGTGGTGCAAAAGAGACAATATAGTTGACACATGGGAAAGAAATCAGTTAAGATGGTTCGGTCATCTTGAAAGAATGAAAGATGAACGACTGATCAAACAAGTGTATAAAGGTAAAGTAAATGTCAGAAAAATGGCAGAATGCCCAGATGTAAACCGCCGAAAGAATGGTTAGAATCTGTGAATGAGACACTAATCCGAAGAGACATAAGAAGCCATAGAAACACAAGAGCTTGCATGAAAAAATGCATGGACGTAAAGGAAGCTAGTGTAGTATGCCAGGACAGAAAAGTGTGGCGACAAATAGTCTGTAAACAGAGTGGCAATAGAATGAATGACGCCTGAAACAGAGACCTTGGACACTAATGGGCCCAAGTGGGGAACCACACATAATAATTTTGTGAGGGTCTTCACCTGGAGTGATCGCTAGAGAGATTGATCAGCAACCTGGGTTGGAGCAGTGTTGCGGAACGAACATGTCATTTAAATAAATAACACGAGAATTCTAGATCAATCTAAAATATCCATACCTTACACCTACATACCTAGCTACGTTATACCTATATACCCATCTACACACTACTATTTTCCAACCGAGCAAGTCACGCCTACCCCGAAAGGGAAATGGCTTAATGTATAATAATAATAATAATAATAATAATAATAATAATAATAATTTTTGCCTTATAAAATAAATCACCCTAATGTATACATATCATTTGTCTAGTAAACCCCCATTAATTACGTAAACATTATATTTAAAATTGAAACTTCCTCCCCCCTATTGCACAGATTCGTAAGAGTTTCACTCTAAATTAGATTTCTAAGATTTCAAGGGATTTCAAACATTTCCAGTGATTTGATAGGAATTCAAAAGCTTTCAAGGGATTTTAAGGTCTTTTAAAGGACTACAATGTATTTTAAAGAATTACAAAAGTTTTAGGGTATTTTAAATTATTCCAAAAAAAATTTCGAGAAGTTTCACAGATTTCAAATGATATAAAAAGATTTCAAGAGTAGAATTTCGACGAGTTTTTAGCGATTTTAAGGAATTAAAGAACGATTTTCGCCGATCACAAAGAATTTAAAGGGATTTCATGTGATTTAAAAAAATAATATTTCAAATATTTGTAGCGATTTGACGGGATTTCATAAGATTTGCAAAGATTTCAATGAATTTAAAAGGAATTTAACGGATTTTAAGAGATTCAAAGTAGTTTCGATGAGTTTACGGAATTTCAAAGGATTTTAGAAGATTTCAAAAGATTCCAAATTATATCCACGGATTTTAAAGGATTTCGTTAGATATTGTAAGATTTAACGGAATTTCAATGGATTTCCGAATATCATAAATAATTGTTAGCAATTTCGAGAAATCAGAATGGCTTTGAAAGTACATTATTGGATTTTTAAATATTTTAAAGGATTTCAAGAGATTCGGAAAGATACCCACGGATTATGAAAAATTCTAGTTTTTTTGAGAGATTTCAATGAATTGTGAATGATTATAAGGGATTTTTAAAGTGTTTTGATCATTTAATGCGATTTAAAGAATTTGAAAATATTTCACGGAATCTCAAAGAATTTTTAAGGAATTCCTACAGTTTTTGAAAAATTTCAAGGGATTTCCAGGGAGTTCAATCTTTTTAAAGCAAATAATTTTGTAAATATAAACATGAGTCTAATCATTTTTGAATCATTATTATTATTAATAAAAATCTAGATGATTAATTTAAAAACAATTACAAAAAACATTAATATGATACGTATAACACGGCTTGAAGATTAATTGAAATACATTTTTCGAAAAGAGATACAGTTTTGGCGGCATTCACATATCTTGACTCTTCCATAACTTCAGATAGTTTTGGAAATAGAAATCTTCCAAGAACTTGAAAAGAAAATGAGTTCAAAGTGTTTTGAGAATGATGTATTATCCATAAATCATAGGTCGCACCAAAAAGAATTAATCAATTTCATCTTGAAATACCACATTGAGCTCTACAAATCATTACTATATATAGCATTAAATATGGGTACTACAATTGATTAGCACTGTTCTAAAAATTTTAACTTTTAAAAAGATTCGGTTTACAACAAAAATTAAAAAGATAAGAGGAATATTGTTCGTTATCATGTCTTTAATTTTTCTAAAATTTCATTTATATTTGCAAATATCTAGGTTTCAAATTACGAAAAGGATTAGAGATCTTTCTAAATTATTTGATAATACCTTTTCTGCGTTACGCTTTTGATTTTAATTTGTCGAATTTGTATTTTTTACCGCAATTTTGTAATTTAAATATTTCAATAAAAACGGATTTCAATATTATTTGTAATTTCTGTAAAAAATCGACCATCTCCTGCGGGATTGAATGACAATAATTAATTTTCTTTAAATAACAATTAAAAGCATCCAAAAAGCATTATTTTAAAATGATCCATACAGTAACTGAAGGTTAGCATAACGAAAGGGCACAAGCGCAATTTTTGTGAAAATGAGATTATTGGCTCAAAAAATTAAATTTCAATGCAAATTGTGATGGAAGTGTTTCTTTATAATGTTATTTTACAATTTTTTTTCAATTAGATGTATACAATAATCTTAAAATTCATTCATTCGCTTTATCCAAATTGAAGCTCCTATGTTTCCGCTCACTTATCGCGTGCTTTTGTCTCTTGATATTTTTTTTGTACCACACACTTTGACATGTTATTTTCAAAATTGAAATATTCCAAAGAAAGCATTCAAAATTGCAAATATTCGAAATTGAGGAATTTTAAATTGCAAATTTAAATCTTGAAAATTGAATAATTTGCAATTCTATATTAATTCAAAATTTAAGAATTTTCAATTGTAACTCTTCAAAATTGTAGAACTTTGAATTGTAAATCTTGAAAATTGAAAAGTTTTCAATTTTGAAAATTTGAAATAAAAAATTAAGCAAGTTTCAAGTTTTGAAATGAAACATTCTGTAATTTTTATAATTTACATGATAAATTTCTTCAATTTGGAAGATTAAGAATTGAAAACTTGAATGTAATTTTTATAATTTACATTATAAATTTCTTCAATTTGGAAGATTTAGAATTGAAAACTTGAATTTTGATACTCAAAGCATCAAAATTTCGGAGTTATTATTTTCACATCTTTCAAAATGAACTTGGAATTTTTTAATTTAAAAATGAAAGAATTTTTAATTCTGACAAATGACAATAAAATTGCTTGTAAGTTTTAAGTTTTACAATTAAAAAATCTTTAATTTTTGAATTTTATATTCAAAACTTCTTCCATTTGGAAGATTTAGACATGAAAACTTGACTATTTGTTTTCAAAATCATCAACATTTTAGAATTCTTTTTTTTACAGCTTTGAAATTGAAGAGTTTTCAATTGTGTGTCTTCAAAATTAAACTATTCCAAAAAAAATGTTACAAATTACATACCTTTAAAATTCAAATCGTAAAAATGGAATAATTAGCCCATATATTATATATATTCAAAATTCATGAATTTTCAATTGTAACTCTTCAAAATTGTAAATCTCTAACATTGAACAGTTTTTAATTTTGACAATTTACAATTAAAAATTTCTGTAATTTTTATGATTTATATTCGAAATTTCTTCAGTTTGGAAGACATAGACTTGAAAACTCGACTATTTATTTCCAAAATCATCAAAATTTTAGAATTCTTATTTATCCAGCTTTAAAATGAAAGAGGTTTCAATTGCAAAGCTTGAAAATTTAACTATTGCGAAATATTTTACAAATTACACATCTTTAAAATTTTGATCGTGAAAATTGAATAATTAGTCCATATATATTTTTTCAAGATTCATGAATTTTCAATTGTAACTCTTCAAAATTGTAAATCTTTAAAATTACTTTTGATCCACAATATCATACAAATTCAAATTTTTTTATTTATGCATTTTTAAAAATAAAAAGTTTTTAATATTGAAAGTTTACGATTAAAAATGAAGACAATTTTAATTTTACAATTTAAAATTCTGTAATTTTTATGATTTACATTCGAAATGTATTCAATTTCGATGATTTAGAATTGAAAACTTGATTTATGATCCTCAAAATCGTCAAAATTTAAGTATTTTTATTTACAAATTTTTAAATTGAAGAGCTTTTGATTTTTAAAATTTACAATTGAAAATTATGCAAGTTTCAAGATTTACAAGTACAAAAGCAGTAATTTAGATGATTTACATTCGAAATTTTTTCAATATTTTAAGATTTAGATGTGAAAACTTAACTTTTGATCCTCACAATCATCAGTATTTATTATTTAAGAATTTTTATTGATTTCTTTTTTTAAATTGAAGAGTTTTCAATTGTAAATCTTCAAAGTTGAACTATTTAAAAAAAATTATTCAAAACTACATTATTTTAAATTATACACATTAAAAATTGAAGGATCTTTAATTATGAATCTTCAAGTTTTACCTATTTCATAAAGTTGTTTAAAGCTTTATGACTTTAAACTATAAGCATTCATAACTGAACAAGTTAGCGAGTTTTTAATTGTAAATATCTTTAAAATGGATCAGTGACGAAAATGGAAGACATCAGCAGCTATTTTAATATTTATTTAAATCTATGATTATTAATTATTATTTACAGTACTTCAAATTGAAGCATATTTATCATATTATTTTACAAATTTTTGGAACTTTTTAGTATTCGTTTGAACTTAACAACTAAAAATCTATTTTTCTTTTGCTTATTTTAGTTTAAAGTTAGACCTCAAATCAGCCTCTAAGCTTAATTGAGGAAACATATGCCTTGAGCAAAAAAAATCCCCTCTACTTCCTCCGAACATAATGACATTTTCCAATCAATTTTTTTTCTATCAATTCAGCACGCCAATAGCTAAAAATAGACCTTTTGTTTTTTCCTAAATTGAAAATAGGATTTTTAATCACCGTTCAAAGTTTTAAAAAAACGTGTGGCTCAAGGGGAAAAAACTTCCCCTCCATTTTCTCGGAACCTAATAATATTTTTCATTAAAATTTTTCATACAATTCAGCATTGACGTATCTCGGAAGGAAGATTTTTTTTCTAAGTTGAAATTTCGACGCTTGGGAACGTTTTTTGGTTTCTGAACAATCGTCAAAATTGTGTTTGTACACTTTCATTGTGCTACCCTTCGACTAAATATAACAAAAATTCAATATGTTCTCAATTGACAAAAAACTATCTTAGTACAATGTTTTTAAATGAAAAATAATTGGTAATAAATTTAAAAATACATTATATAGGTATGGGAAACCACCGTACAGTAGATAGGAAAAAATTCAATAGCATTTAACCGCACCAGTTTCCTAAAATAAAGAAAGATTTGTATTTTTAGAAAAAGCTTACATATTAATTTTAATATTCTTATAAAAAAATATCACGAAATCAGTCCATTAGCTGTATTAAGCATTTTTATTAGACTAGAGCAAGGGTACGATTTTGATACCTCTATCCGTCAATAGATTGAAGATTAAACATCTCGGACCAATCGTACCAATCTCACGGAATATCAGAGATAAAAAAATGTAAAAAATGTAAGCTTTTATGATTTTTGTAAAATAATGATTGTTTCAACTATTCTTTACTAAACAAACTGATTTTAATTGTAATTGTAGTAATGATAAATTATAATTATCGAGAATTAGGTATTCTATCAACTTGTGATGACAGAAAAGTGCTTCTGGTCTTTTTATAACTACAAGTTTACACTATTTTTTGTTTTATTATTTATAAGCACTTAAATTAAAAAAATTCCTAAATGAAAAAAAAACAAAAAAAAAACACAACCTTTAACTTGAAACAGCGGCGAGACAGTCGCAAAGCTGCCAATTTTGACAGCAAAATTTTTCACAAATTTTATGTTATCTATTGTTGGAAAATGTGATACCAAATATAAAGTCCTCAAATATTTGTGAATAATAAAAAGAGAACGCTTTGTATCAATAAATATTGTTCATTAAACTTCAAACTTTGATTCTATAAATGTACAAACATCCCACAAGAATGTTTCATTCAGGTAAAAAGTATGAATAATGAAGAGGCGAATTTTTTTCAGGTTTAATAGTATATTATGCAGCAAGGGGGAGAAATTGCACGTTTTACGTCGAGTATGATTTGTGTAGTACGACCCGAAAGCGAGTACTGTACACAGCACACGAGATGAAACTCCAAATCCCCCCCCCACCCCCTCACTACATACCATATTCTTCATAACACAGCTGAACTCTAATTTTGGTAATTTTTGAAAATTTCTGCTAAATTTGGAAATTTTGGCAATTCTTAACATTTTTGGAAATTTCTGATCATTTTAGAAATTTTAGAAATTTAGGCAATTTTGGAGTTTCTGGTAATTTTTGAAGTTTTGTTCATTTTTTGTATTTTTGGAAATTTCTGGTAATTTTTGAAATTTCTGGCAATTTTCAAAATTTTTTAAATTTCTGATAATTTATAAAAATTTATTAGTTATTTATGGTAACTATGGTGATTGTCAACTTCACATGAATTGCCCATTTTTTTCAAAATTTCCGGTAATTTATGGAAATTTATTGGCCATATATGGTAAGTTTCAATTACTTTATTATAAATATTTATCATCATTAATATTTTGATTAACGTCAATCAACTACACCCGTTTCATCAGGCTCACTAGTATAGACTATAGAGACATAGCGAAACGCTCACCTGCATAATGATATTCCATTACATTTGACACGTGTGACGTCACCTTAGTCTGGAAACAGCTACTTATATCCCCGTTTACAGGGGCAGAAGAGACCCATTATATACCTGTGTTGTGAAAAATTAATTTTTTGCTCTCACAAATTTAGTAATTATAATATTTCAATGAAACTTCGTCAGAAAATATAGTATTCTTGCTGAAATATTATACAACAAAAAATAGTGAACATTTTTCACCAGGTAATTAAGATTATCTACTGTAAACCATTATCTACTGTAGGATGGTTTCCTCTATACATTAAATAATACATAATTATGTTATAGAAACATGCCAATTAACTTTGAGAGAAAAGATCTTTATGCCCTCTGTTTCTTTAGGTTATGAAGTCAAATCTATTCTATTTGCAAATTTCTCAGCAAATATGGTTAATGGAGCATCAGCTTGTTTCCCAAGTCCAAATGGGTTGGATGTTACAGTTAGTATATTATTATGCTTCTATTTCATCTTATCCAGTTCTCTTTGCTAAAATAAGTGGGTGATCAATTTTTCATTGTCTTAATATTAATATTACTCTCGGAATTTGTGGTTCTATTATGAAATATGATGGTTCAAGTGATATGGTATATATAATTTTTTATCTCTGGTATACTACCGAGGGGGAATTCACTCGCGTAGTACACTTCACGCGTAATAATCGTGTAATCATGCATAATAACGTGTAATAATGCGCGATATTGCGTAACAACGCGTAACAATTTTTTTCATGCATATCGCCTGGAAATTTGTTCGAATCCATAAAAAAATAAATCCATTTTTTTTGTTTTGAAAAAAATGATATTTGGAGGTGCGGCGCACAGTGGGCTTTTTGCAAAATTTACTTTCAAAAACTAATATCTTTCGAACGAATTGACAAAAATGGATGTTCTTTGAACGAGATTAAAGAGTATTAAATGCACAATAAGGGAAAATTATAGAGAAAAGTTTTTCCGAATTTCCCAACCTGGAAAATGCGGGAAAAGACCGTCATTTTCTAACAAAAATTACAAAATTGTACTAGAATTACAAAGAAAAAAGTTTTGTTTAGTGAAAGACATAATATTTTATAGATTTTCCAATGCTGAATTCAAATCTGCCAGGTAAAATAGCGTAGCGTATTTCCTTTCCGAGAAAAATGCGGTTAAATATGAAAAATCCAATATGGAGAGACACAAGTCGGAAACATGATGGTAACTTGACGAAGTTTATTATCTTTAGGTTTTTAGGGTCGCTGAATCCAAATGTGACGTCAGAATTACAAAATAAAGAATGGCGAATGCAATATGGCGGAACAAAAGTTTTGAAAAATTGAGGAAAATTATCAAAATTGCCCACATTTATGTTCTCGAGGGCTCTGAATCCAAATCCGATATTAAAATTTCAAAATTAAAAATTAAAAATGATACAAAAATATTATATATAACAAAAATCGAAAAATAAAATGCATTTGCAATACACATGAGCGACCTAAAAATATCTTTATCATTAATTGAAAAAAGATTAAAAAACGAGAATAGGAAGAAGAAAATTACACCAGGCATGGGGAGATTTATTAAGCTAAAAAATTATTAAACTAAAAAACTATATGGACATTTCATGCACATTCATTTTGTGATAATTCCTTAAAAATATGTTTTCAGTGTAAATATAGAAGAAGAGAATGACGAAAGTGATGCCAGTTCCCTGAGTAATGGAAATTTAAGCGATGATATAAATTTAAGTGATGAAGATTGATTATTGGAGAAAATAGGTAATTGAGATTAGGACATATGTCGATTTTATATAACGTGTCTGTAACTACAATTGTATTCATGCAATAATTTTGCAAATAGAATTTTTTCAATATTTGTTCAGCCATTTTGGATACGCAATTTTTCATTCTTTAATTCTGATGCCAGATTTGGATTCAGTGACCTCCAAAACTTAAATATGGACAATTTTGTAAAGTTGCCTACACTTTTCCAACTTTTGTTCCTCCATATTGGATCAGCCATTTTTTATTTTGAAATTCTGACGTCAGATTTGGATTGAGAGCCCTCGAAAACGTAAATATGGACAATTTTGTCAATTTTACTAAATTTTTCAAAACTTTTGTTCCGCCATATTGCATCCGCCATTCTTTATTTTGTAATTCTGACGTCAGATTTGGATTCAGCGACCCTAAAAACCTGAATATAATAAACTTCGTTAAGTTATCATCATGTTTCCGACTTGTGTCTCTCCATATTGAATTTTTCATATTTAGCCGCATTTTTCTCGGAAAGGAAAAACGCTACGCTATTTTTCCTGGCAGATTTAGATTCAGCATTAAAAAATCTACAAAATATGATGTATTGTACTGAACAAAACTTTTTTGTTTGTAACTCTAGTACAATTTTGTAATTTTGGTTAAAAAACGACGGTCTTTTCCCGCATTTTCCAGGTTGGGAAATTTGGGAAAACTGTTCTCTTTAATTTTCCCCTATTTTAAATTTAATAAGCTTTAATCTCGTTCAAAGAACATCCATTTTGGTCAATTCGTTCGAGAGATATTAGGTTTTGAAAGTAAATTTTACAAAAAATCCCACTGTGTGGCGCAAACCCCATGAAGTTTAACACGTATTTCCCATAAGAAAAACAGACATTTTTGTTGAACTCAACATTTCTCTTCAATATTGGCCATAAAATACGAATAGAATATTACTTTTTGAATATCACCACCATAAGTCTGTTTTATTATTATTATTATAGATTAGCAGTTCGAACTCGAAAGTTCATTGCCTCATCTACCCGAGACCGCCACACATCTCTATCTTGTGCATTCTCCATCCAGTTTAAGTAATCATGTCCTAGTTCTTTTAGATCATCCCTTACATTTTTCTCCCATCTGTTTCTCGGTCTGCCTGGGGGTCTCTTACCAGTCGGTCTCCCTCTTAAAACTTGCGCCACTGTTCTTTCATTGCCCATTCTTGCTACATGCGCCGCCCATCTTAATTTACGCGCTTTCATTACTCTATTAATATTTGCTGACCCGTAGAGAGCGTGCAGCTCATCATTATGCAGTTTTCTCCACTCGCCGGTCTCTTCGTCCCTTTTTGGACCATAGATTTTTCTAAGTACTTTATTCTCGAAAACTCTAAACCTATTCTCTTCTCCTTTCGTCAGCGCCCACGTTTCACACCCGTACATGACGACTGGCATTATTATCGTTTTGTAAATTCTTACTTTGATGTTTCTAGATAGCGATCGCGATTTTAGTAGCGTGTTTGCTGCATAATAGCACCCATTGCCAGCGTGTAGCCGCGCATTGATTTCCGTTTTAATCTTATTTTCGCTAGTTATAATAGACCCGAGGTATTTAAACTCGTTAACCCTTTCGAATTTCATATTTCCGGCCATTAGATCCCCGTCTTGATTACTTTGTCCGGACCTGACGACGGTCATATATTTTGTCTTCGATTCGCTAACTTCCAAGCCAATCTCTTTGGCTTTTGCGATCAAGATTTCTGCATTTTCAGCTACCGTTTCTTTATCATCCCCTAGTACGTCGAGATCATCCGCATATCCAAGAATTTGTATTACCCCATTGAGGGTAGCACCGGTCGGATTCGCCTGCACTTGCCTAACCACGTATTCTAAAACTAAGTTAAAAAGGACGCACGAAAGTGCATCGCCCTGTTTCAGGCCATCGCGGATCGAAAACTCTTCAGATAAACTACCGTTTACGCGTATTCTACCCTTACTGCCGCTTAAGCAGATATCGATAAGTCTAACCAATTTTCTTGGCACACCCAAGAACTCTAGGACCCAGTACATTCGCGCGCGTATAATAGAGTCGTAAGCTTTTTTAAAATCGATAAATAGCTGATGTACTGCTTCTTTAAATTCCCATTTCTTTTCTAACAGTTGTCTAATTGTAAACATTTGATCGCTTGTAGATCGGTTTCGGCGGAATCCACACTGGTAATCCCCAATGATTTCCTCGGCAAAAGGAGTTAGTCTACTTAGGATAACATTAGACAGGATCTTGTAGCACGAAGGCACAAGTGAAATTCCCCGATAGTTGTTACAGTTAGTTTTATCGCCTTTTTTAAAGATGGGAATAATGATAGAGGTATTCCATTCTTCCGGCATGCGTTCTGTTTTCCAAACTGCGCGTATCAATTTACAAATTTGCCTTGTGAGGCAAGGGCCTCCATTTTTTATCAGTTCTGACGGTAGGTCATCGATGCCCGCGGCTTTGTTATTTTTCAACTTCTTTATGGCCATTTCTATTTCTATATCAGTAGGATCGTTAATTAATAGATCAGCAGTGTGGATTTCGCCGAGATTACCTTCAACGGGGGCTTCGCGTACATTTAATAGTTTATCGAAATAATCTTTCCATAAATTCAGTCTCTCTGTCGCATCGGCTACTAGATTGCCATTTTCGTCCCTCATTACTTCCGTTCTACTTTGAAAGCCTTTCTTTATAAAATTGATTCCCCTGTACATCTCACGCGGGTTATTTTGTTTATTATGCGCTTCTATTGCTAGTATTTTATTCTTTTGCCACTCCCTTTTCTTGGATCTATAGAGCCTATTTGTACTTTTGCTAATCTCGAGATATTTCTTATGTGTTTGATCGCACTTATTTTGTAAACTACTTAGTCTGGCCTTCCGACGTTTCTCAAACCAGAGTTTGCACTCTTCGTCAAACCATGGTTTGCTTTTGGTTACTTTCTTAAAACCTATCGTGAGTTTCGCGGCTGCCTTTATCGCCTTTTTCGTATTGCTCCACAGGGTTTCCGGGTCCTCCTCGTGATTATTGTTATCGTCTCTCTGTTCTTGGAGAGCGTCGAAACTATTAGAAATCTCAACTTGGTAATTTAATGTTTCTGTTGCTGTTTTGAACTTATCTATATTGAAACGAACTGTTGGCTCTGTGCGGCTTGTTTTCTTACTTAACGCTAGCCTAGATCTTAGTTTTACTATCACGAGAAAATGGTCTGAATTTAAATCCGCTCCCCTATACGATCTTATATCGAGAATGTTTGTATGACGTCTTCTGTCTATTAGAACGTGATCAATCTGATTGTGAGTATTACCATCTGGTGATGTCCAGGTGGCCTTATGTATATTTTTATGCTTGAAATATGTGCTTTTGACAACGAGGTTCTTTGAAGCTGCAAAGTTTATTACTCTGGTTCCATTATCATTACTGACGTCATGCAAACTTTCTGATCCTATTGTAGGCCTATACATTGGTTCTTTTCCAATTTTCGCGTTGAAATCCCCCAATACTATTTTTGCGTCAAACGTTGAGAACTTGTCAAAAACCTGCTCGATTGTTTCATAAAAAAGATCTTTAGTGTCTTCGTCTTTGTCTACGGTGGGGCAGTGCACATTGATTAATACGTGTTTGCTGAAATTACCCTTTAGTACAATGTATGATAACCGGTCGTTAATGAATTGCATGTCGATAAGTGCTTGCGAAATTCGTTTATTAATAAGAAAACCAGTCCCCAGTCTTTGCCCCTTAGCTCCTCCCCAGTGCAAAGTATAGTTATCCCTAGAAATTGACGCGAAATCGCCCGACCAGCAGGTTTCTTGAAGTGCTATTACGTCAGTTTTGTATTCAATTGCTATCTTAATGAGTTCGCTAAATCGGCCAGTTTTTAGACTACGCGCGTTTAGAGTTCCCACCCTTAGATCTTTAACTGTAGTTTTTTGTTTTTGCAAGTTAGCCATGGTAGTTTCAAGATAATCCGCACGTTAGGATCCTATTCCGATCGTAGGTGAGTCCACTGTCCCAGGAGTGATAACCCCCATACCTCCCTAGGTCTAAGTATGGGAGCTTTCCGACTCTGACAAGGACCATGTCAACTTGTCGTCAGACACATTACAGTTTCATCTTCGTACCCTAACGTCCCCCTGCAAGGCAGCGCGCCTACTGGCATCAATACCCCTTTGGCCCTATGCACGCGAATCATTCCACACATCCCTTGCGGGCAGTGTCATCGCTGCAGTGTCCAATGGGCAGCAGGATTTTTCCCTTACAAGATTTTTAGTTTTGGTTCGGGTATAGTTTCTAGGTGGGTACACGCGGCACCTTGGCTTGCCAGAACCCACCCATTGTGTATGAACGCGAATGGGTGGGTCCCCCCAAGCCATGGTTGTCGTGTACCTATTTTTTACCAGTGCTAGATTCACCACACCCACGACTGGCTCCTATCGGCTGTCCGCGACTGCTTATTCTTGTATTCGCAGTTAACCTTGGGGGCTGTTCAGCCTTACGGGCCGTTCCTCTATCCGCAACCTGAGGACGCGCTACGTAGTGGTGATAGGAAACCCACCGAGTAGAAGTCTGTTTTATAGGTTCCCAAATACCCCCATAAGTCAAAAAATGGGTTTTGCGAGTTTTTGGCGCTATTTATGATTTTTTTGCTGTTTTTTTAATGCTTAAATATTGGATGATAAATAAAATCCAAAAAATACTA
>CAKNYM010053407.1:1144940-1280460 GCA_932195095.1 Andricus curvator
GAAACAACCACCGCAGGGTTCCAATGGGAGCAACTGCGATCCAAAAATGACACCGGCCCAGGCGGAAATATTATATATAGATTCTATATAGTGTGAAGTATTATATATAATATTCACTTGTTTTCTACATTTTTTATATAAAACAAATGAATATTATATATAATACTTCACACTATATATAAACTATATATAATATTTCCGCCTGGGGGCTCCCAGCAGAACCGCGGTAAATCAAACCTATGGCCACGTCTCACGATCGTGACACACACTTATATATACTACCTGAAATACTACTTTATACCGATAATTAGAGGTTTACATAAATTCCTGAAACAATTTATTATTGTTTTTAGCTATTTTCTCTTAGAATAGAGTTAGAAAATTGCATTTTTTTAAAAAATATTCCACTTTTTGCCCAATTTCAAATTAGAGTGAGGTAAATAATTATTTAAAGTTAACAAAGTTTATTATTTGAAAAATTTATTATTATTGTTAATAATAATCAATTTGAATAATGCTAGAAAGTTGCGGTTTTTTCAAATTTTCAACTATTTGTCTACTTTTCACTTTAGGTGAGTTAATAACTAATTAAATTTAGCAAAAATAATTATTTAAACAAATTATGACTGCTTATAACTATCTTCTTCTTCATTAATGCTAGATTGTTGCGGTTTTTTCTGCAATAAATAATAAAGCAAGTTCACAAACATAGTTCTTTAAACAATTGGTTATTGTTTATAACTATCTTCTTTTAGAGTAATGCTAGAAAAGTTGCTTTTTTTCTGAAATCTTTAGTTTTGCTTTGACTTTTTATTTATGAACAAATAGTAAGTGAACCTCAACAAGAATCATTTTTTAAATAGAGTTGTATTTTTTTTCAGTGAATTATTTTTGCTCTTTTCCCGATGCACAACAACATTAATTTAAACAAAAAAGCTGTCTCACACAAGAGATAAAAATAAAAAATGGAATAAGTAGGAGTATGTGACTTGTAAAAGTTTTGTTTTGGATTACAACAAGAAATTTATTGCAAAGCGTAAAAGAAAAATTTGGAATTGCACATATTTTAATATGTCTCGTCGATGATAATATACATATTATGTAATAATACATACGGATAACATAATAAGTATATATATGATCATCTACGAGACGTGTTTTCTCCAGGAAGGGTGGGGGCGGGGGGGGGGGGGCTGATATTAAAATATGTACAATTCCAAATTTTTTTTTACGCATTGCAATAAACTTCTTTTTTTAATTCAAAAGAAAACTTTTACAAGTTATTTACAGACCTAGTCCTCCCACCTACTCCAATTATTCCATTCTTTGTTTTTGTCTCTTGTGTAACATAGCTTTTTGGTTTAAATTAATTTTTTTCAAACATTGGGAAGAGGGCAAAAATAATTCACTTAACCCTTAAAGGGCACACCTCCAAACACACCTTCAGATATTTTTTGCTGAAAAAAAATCAGGAGTAATGTTGAAACAATACAAAATAGGAAAAAAATATCTCCAAAGCCTCAGTCATAATTTAACTATTTGAAAAAAAATACTTGAAAAAAAAACAATCGGAAAACCCGTGGGATGTGAGACACCCAGTGTGCCCGTTAAGGGTTAAAAAAATACAACACTATTTAAAAAATTCTTCTTGAGGTTCACTTATTATTTGCTCATAACTAAAAAGTCAAAGTAAAACTAAAGATTTCAGAAAAAGAAACTTTCTAGCATTACTCTAAACGAAGCCGGTTATAAAAAATTATCAATTGTTTCAATAAGCATGTTTGTTAACTTGCATTAATTTTTACCTCACTAAGTGAAAAGTGGAAAAGAAGTTTAAGAGTTCAGAAAAAACCGCAACTTTTCAGCACGTATGTAAGAGAAGATAGTTATATACAATAATAAATAAATTGTTTAAACAACTATATTTGTTAACTTGAAATCTTTCTTCTAAATATAAAACACTGAATTTCTTTTAAAAAATATAAATTTTTCATAAACCAATTGAACTTTATTTAAAAGAATAGAAATTACTATAATTTTAAATAGACTGACGCACAACATGCTCTAAGTGCTCGCGCGTCGCAATAAAAAATGTATATCCCGTGAAATAATAGAAACTACTTAGTATTTCTTTTCGCATTTCTCTCCAGAAAAAATGCAGCATGATGTGTAAAATTTTTGTTCTTTTGAGAGAACATAAGTACACTTTGTTTATAAAAAATGGTTCACGAGAAAAATGTTGATTCAAATTTCCATTGTTAATGACTTTTGCAACAAAATTTTGTTTGCGACCAAAACCTTGGAAAATCTTGTCGGTTATAAAGGTAAGTACTTACTATTTGGGATAATTTGACCAAAACTAAAAATTCAAACTCGATTAGAAAAAACTTATAAGCAGAAAATTCCAATCAGTGCAGATTTTGACCAAGGGAGAGTGGGGCTAAGCCATCAGTGGAGCTAAACAGACACTTCCCTTTTTATAGAGAAATATATTCCCTGTGATCTTGGGTTTTTTTTAGTAAAAGTGGGCCCTAATGCCCTATATTTATCGACAGAGTTTCAAGGTATATTTATCTTACGTAAAAAAGGTGCTGAACATGAATTTGTTGTTCAATTTTGATTTTCCGATGATTTTCAATGTTTTTCGGATACCAATATACAAAATTGACGCGTGGAGCTAAGTCGAAACCGAGTACGTCATCGTGCCTAGAGGATACATACAGATATACAGACATACATACAGACAGACAGACTCGCAAACACATTTATAAAAATCTTTTTTTCTGACTCTGGGGTCTCAAAACATGAAAATTTTATAAAAACCGGCGAAGTAGTTTTTTTTTACATAAAACTAATACCTTCTCATTATATGACGAGAATGTACAAAAATTTTGTTTAACAACGCATTAGGTATTGTTGGATCGAGAATTTAGTTAGCTGCAATAATAAAAATTTTTAAAATGTGTCCTTTTCTTTCTTCAAACATTATAGTCAAATGTCGGCTTAGTCCCAGGAGGGTGTCGTCTTAGCCACACGATTTTTCGCTCGACAGATTTTTCATCACTTCACTTGTTTTATAATAATTGATAAACAAAGCATCGCACTTCTAAATCAAAAGCAACATTTTGTAGCCAACTAAATTCTCGATTCAACAATACCTAATACGTTTTCAAGCAAATTTTTTTTTTCAATTAAAAAACGACTTGAAAAAAAGCGTCGGCTTAGCCCCACTCTCTTCTATGCTAGATCAATACTACAATGCTATATGGGTCGCTTTTTTGGCTCCTCAAACTTTTTTTTACGTGCTGTGTAACAGATATATTTTTGTCGATTTTATAAATCATTTTAAAGACTGGTGACTTTTGAGATTGACTGTACATCCTTAAAATTTTAAGGTCCTCAAACTCCTCGGTTTTTCAATTAAATTTTTTGCACAACAATATATAAAAAACTATAGTGACAATAATAGCAATTTCAAAAATATGATTTTTGCTCCTAAAGAGAAATGCTTAAACAAAATCGCTATTGATCAGAATGCATGCATATGTACTCAAGGCACATAAATAATTAATTGAATGTTCAAGTTGATTCTTACAAACAATTTATATAAACAAATACTTCAGTATAGTGCGCAAATGTTAAACACACTGATTTCTTACAACCAATGTCTTACATTTTTACTAGATTTGTAATTGTTAACCGAGAATATATTTAATTGTTTATAACAAATATATTTAACTAGAACACTAAAAGAACGTGTATTAATGAAAATTTTTGTTTTTTTTGCAATAAATTCTATCGGAAGCAAGTTAATACTGATATTTGATCAAGATTTTTAGCCAATAACTGAATTAACAATTGTTATAAACAATTTATTAAATAAATATGCAACTGTAAATGTTTTTTACTTGAGTGAGTGATTTCTTTACTCTAACTGTTTTAATGTTACCTCAGCATTGATATTGTAAGAAAACAGTGTAGCAAAAAGACAATTATTATTGTTAATAACAAATAGTATAAAAATTCGCACGGATGAATATTTTTTCGTAGAAAAAAAAAAAAATTTTCTGATTAGAGCTTCTGGAAAGCTAGTTAATATTAATGTTTGATGTACATAGTACATCAAAGTTATAATTTTTATGAACAAATTGTTGAACAAATTCAAAAATATCACATTATCACGTGGACAAAAAGAGTTTTTTAATTCATTTAATTAAAGTTGATAAATAATTTGTTACTTTATAAACAAAGTTTATAAACTTTATAAGGTATGTATGATGGAATAAATCATTTTTTTCTACGGAATCGAGTCTAAAATGCCAATGTCGCAGAGCGCACAGTGGGGCAAAGAAATGTCCGTGGACAAATTGATTTTCAGAAGACAATTATATAATAATTATTAGAGAATTATTATTATGAAGCAATGGCTTTATCTTATAATTCGATAGCATTGTACAATTGTTTAAACAAACTTAATTAACAAATGCATTATTTTGCTAATTTTCCGCACTTAAGCTTTGTTCTTTTAACGTAATTAACTGTTAATAACAAGTTTTTAAACTTTTTTCAGACAATTCGACGAAGATCCACTATTGTTATTGTTATGATTAATTTGAATAACATAGTCGTACATAGTATATAATATAGGATTTTAAACATGAATTCAGTTTCTTCAACAAGTCATCAATTGTTATCAACTGTTAGCAAGGAATTATTGCTAGAAGCAATTCATCTCTTTTTTTGAAAATTCAACTATTTTCTTGAAAATTCGTTATATAGTATCCGCACTAATTTTATTTAAAAGAAGTTATTCCCCGAATTTCGTGAAAAGCCTCCTTATTTTCCCAATGCTTTGAGCATTCTGGTCTGTGAAGACTGTTATCGTTAAAGTTAAAAAATTTTTTTCTCCTCCTTGTAAATGGGGAGAAGGCGGGGGTCGGACATACAAAAGGTGTTGTAGTCCGAAATTGAAAACCTTTAGACCCTGACACAAAAAATACAACGTTCGTCACGATTTTTGTTTAAGTGAGACTACTGCAATGTATTTCACTTTTGCAATCAATGGAATTAACCCTTCGAGGGCACACCTATTTTTTCGAACGTAAAGGTCACACTGGGGCAATTTGACCCAGACCACTTTTTGACAGCTTATATCTTCATAACTACTGAACCATTTGGTTTGAAAAAATTCATTTTAAAAAAAAATCATAACTTTTTTAATTTTTAATAAATTTTGCTAAAAATTTAGGAGAATACTCTCGAAATATGATAGAATAATAAGAAAAAATAATCCTCTACTGTATCTTTAAAAAAAGGTATTTATTTTGCATACTGATGGTCGTTATATTAGAGATGTAAAAAATAGTGTTTTTTTTTAATTTATAGGAATAGGAAACATATTTTAGGTCATGAAATAAAGAAAAAAAAGTTATAAAAAGTAAAATTTATTTATTATTACAAGTTTAGTAATGTTCTGATGCATAATAAAGTACATTTATTCAGTACCACCACAGTCGTTGCACATCCATACAATTGGTTACGAATGCGCGACCGCAAGTTATATGCCATTATTCACTACTACAATTATGTAGCCACTTTTAAACAACTTAAAATTAAGTTTTAACACTTTTTTCACTTTGTAAACACTTTTATTTAATTAAACTCAAATACTAAATTTTTGCCTTTTTCGACGCTAACAGCACACATGGGTCACTTAGACCCTGTTCCGGCTTTGATAGCTTCTCAAATGCTACTGATGAGCGCGCGCCCTATAGAAACAGCTTTAGGCTATAGGTGGGAGCTCCAACTATAGCAGCAACGCGGTAGTATAGTCATTTTTTCGAATACCTGTATGCTACGTTCGTTTAAAGCAACAGTATGGGTCAAAATGACCCAGTGTGACCTCGAAGGGTTAAAGAAGTACACTGGAACTTGAATTTGTGCACGGGTTTGATTATGACCTTCGACAGAAAACCAGGCTCTCCGAACGTAAACATCAGGGCCACAATAACGATTTCTGTTGGATTTGGTGGTATGACGCAACCTGATGCAACTAACGCGCTGAGTGCATCCCTCCTGTTGTTTGTCACGCTTGACTAAACACATCCTCTCCGCTCATCAGAAAACCGCCGGGCTACATCATTTCTCGGAATGCACAAATTCAATTTACAGCAATGCAGGTTCCAGTGTAATTAATTTATCAGTTGAAATCTGCAGTACTGATTTAATTAGTTGAATTTGTACTGATTCAGATTTAGAGAATTTGTTCAATTCTGAGACATTATACGATTATTCGATTCGCATAAAATAGAGGTCTCTATTAATGAGAACCTTTCACAAACATTTCGAAAACATAAATAATTACAAAGGGCGACAAAGTAACTAAACAAGTGGAAAGTTTAAATTGGAAGAGGGGAATAATCTTTTAAAATAGCCTAAGGTGTTGGAAGGCTAGAATTTAATTTTTCAGTTCAGTCAGAAACTTAATATTGTCAAATCTGGACTTTAAACGAAATGTTGGTACACTCTTTTAATTCCGAGCAATTACGCAGTACATCTTTAATTAGGAAACTTGGAAACTAATTTTTCAGGCGATGGTACTTATATATCTTAAAGGAAATAGTTTACAAAAGTGGACGCTTGCTTCGAGAAGCAAGACAAAGTTTGACACTTTCCTATTGCTTGATGATTTTTCTCTGGAAGACAGACAGAAAATATATTAAGAGATTATTTTATTATAAATTTATTATACTCATCTCTATAGAAGAAAAAAAATTTACAGACTTCACAGCTAAAAATGCTCTCAAAATAGGGGAAATAGGGCGTTTTTTCACGAAAATAGGGAAATAATAGGGGAATAAGATCTTTAAAACAAAATTAATGTAGCTTCCATATTCCTAAGATTGGAAGTCAAAATATATTGCATTTTCAACAAAATAGTTGAATTTTCAATAAAAAAAAATTAATTTTCAACAAAAAAGTTAAGTCTTCAAGCTGAAAAGTCGAATGTCTTAGAAAAAATTTGATTTTAAATCCCGAAAAGATGAATTTTTAATAAAAAAGTTAATTTTCATCCAGGGGAGCTGAATTTTCAACCAATAAGGATGAATTATATCAAAAGATGAATTTTCAATTCAAAAGAATGAATTTTGTATCCGAAAAGACAAACGTTCAACAAAACAGTTACATTTTTGACCGAAAAAGATTTCTTTTTAACAAAATAGTTGGATTTTAAACAAAATAATTAGATTTTCAACGAAAGATTATAATCTTGAACCAAAAATATAATAGTAGACTTTTCAACTAAAAAGAATTCACTTTGAACCAAAAAAGATGACTTTTAAATAGTTATAAATAAAATAGTTAAATTCTCAACGAAATAGAATTTTTAACCAAAAGTGATGTATTCTGCATGAAAAATATCATTGCTAACTTTTCAATAAAAAACAATTAAAAAAAGTTTTGAAAATTAAAAAAATAAACAATTAAACATCAATCCAACATGGAAAGATGACTCTTCTACCAAAAGACGAATTTTTAATGAAATGAATGAATTTTCAAATAACTAGTTGTATTTTCAACTAAGAAAGATAAATTTTCAATCAGAAAGTTTAATTGTATAAAAAAAAAAACGAATTTTCCATCCAATACATGAAATTTCAACCAACTAAAAATATAAGTTTTCAACCAAAAATTGAATAGTTAAATTTTCAGTAAAAAAAAAATTAAGTTTCGACAAAAAAAACGAAGTTTCAACCAAAGATATGAATTTTCAACTGATATTTTTGAATCTTCAAGCAAAAAATTAATTTTTTACAAATTAGTGGAATTTGCAAACACAAAGATGAATTTTCAACAGAAACAGAGAACTTTTCAAGCTAAACAGTAGAATCTTTTAGACAGTATTTAGCCTTTTATTCCAAAAAGATAAATTTTCATTCTAAAAGCGAAGGGCGAATTTTATATCTCAAAAGACGAATTTTAAACAAAACAGTTGAATTTTCAACCAAAAAGTATTACTTTACAACAAAATAGTTGAATTTTCGACAAATTAATTAAATTTTCTAGCAAATAGTAGAATTTTTAACCAGAAGGGATGAATTTGGCATCAATAATACAATAGTAGATTTTTGAATTAAAAAGAATCAATTTCCAAAACCAAAAATGATGAATTTTCTGCCAAAAGATGAATTTCAAATAAAAACCAACGAATTGTCTATCCAAAAAGATAAAAAAATACAAATATTCAACAAAACAGTTGAATTTTCGACCAAAAAACAGATGAATTTTTGATAAAATAGTTGAATTTTCAACCAAATAGTAGAATTTTCAGCAAAAAGGTTAATTTCCAACCAATAAAGATGAATTTTCAACAAAAAATATGCCTTTTTACCGTGAACGATGAATTTTAAAGCCAAAAAGTGAATTTTCAATAAAAAATCTTATTTTAAAACAAGAAAGATAAATTATCAACTAAAAAACATGCATTTTCAATCCAAAAGGGCGAAATTTTCTATTCAAAAAGACGAATGTTAACAGAGCAGTTGAATTTTTTGATAAAAAATATGACTTTTTAACAAAATAGTAGAATTTCCATCAAATTGATTAAATTTTCAGTAATTTATAGAAAAGGAGACAAATAAATTATGAACCAATAATATAACAGGAGACTTCCCAATCAATAATAGGTAGATTTTATTATTGGGTTCTATTAATTCAGTTCGCATTGAAGGGGAAATACGAGAAAAAGGGGAATTTTCTTAAAAACATAGGAAAAAAGAGGAATTCTTTGAAAATGAGAAAAGAGAAAAAAGGCGAGAGTGTGAAATCTGTAATCACATTCAATTTTTTGAATATTAAAAATATTTAATTCTTTAAAACTTTAAAAAAATCCTAACTACGAAAAGTGGACTTAAAAATTCTAAATCACGAATAGCCACGAATAGAATAATATATTTTATAATTGGGACGACTGAAACATCCCTCAAAACAAAATTTCCGACACTGTAAAATTCCCGAATAATAAAATTTCCGAATAATAAAATTCCCGAATTGGAAAATTTCAGAATAATAAAATTCCCGACAGCTTATAATATTACCGAATTTGAACATACCCGAATAATAAAATTATCGACAGAAAATTTCCGATTTTAAAATTTTTTAACAAACTACATAAATTTCCAACCAAGTAGTTAAACTTTCAACCAAAATAGGTGAATTCTCAACGGAAAAAATAATAGTTGATATTATTTCAACCAAAAAAGAATTTAATTTGAAATCAATCTGAGTTGCAATAAATCAAAAAAGACGAATTTTCAAGAAAATAGCTGAATCCTCAGTCACAAAAGGTTAATTTTATACTCATAACTGACCCATAAACCTCTCTTAATAAGATGATAATATACAAAAACACAAAGTAACTTCAAAGTAACTACATAAAATGAAAGTTCCAAGTTACTGCAAAAATCGTACCTAACATTGTTACAATTTAGTTTTTAAAATAGTAATGAAGTTACCCTAAAAGTTACAAATAACGTAACTTTTCAGTAACTTAGTTACTTGTAACCAGTTACTACCCAACTCTGATCGTTCCTTATAATTCAAAGTTTCGAATTTATGTAACGATTATTTTGAAATTATAATAAATATGTAAAATAGCACGGACGAAAAATGTCAAGTTTTTTTTGGAATAAAATGAACTGTCGACCAAGTTGAAACGGATACATCAGTTTCTTTGATTGTTTTCTATTTTCCAGTTTAACCGGAAGTAGAGTGTTTTTCTAGTTCAATACGAGACGTGACAGGCGTGACACTCACTGTAGCAGGTTTCGACTTTAATCGAATGGTAAGCCGAAGGATCGTGTTTAGGCGGATGATTTATATGGCCCGACACTATCTTCATCCAATTTCGTCGAGTTTACCCCGATTTTTATCAAAGATTTCTACCCCAGATTTTTATTCCAGAATGCTTTTTCGAACCCATTACCCTCCCATTAATTACCTCTATTAAAAGGTCCTCCCTAATTTTTTGCTGGCGCGGATCCATTGCGTGATATCTTCCTCAAGACTTGGCATCCCATTTTGCCAGGTTTTGGATATTTTTATTTTTGATCAGAAACTAGAAATTCTAGATTATTTTCGTTAAAAAAATTGACACGTTAAATGTGTATGTATATTAAATCCATTTCAAATCATGCAGGCCGGCGGCGCGGAGCACAGTAGGACGAAAAAAAGTTTTATCGACAAATCAATTTTTAATCTACACTTTTCATTCGATTTTAAGTTTTTAAAAAGATGAAAGCTTTTTAAATTTTGAAAAGATTTGTGTATTTAGAGTTTTGATAACAGATTTGGTTAATTTTATATTTAACAACAAAGTTGACTTTTTATGTTTTTTATTTTTCAGAAGTACCCTTTTTTTAAAGATTTTCAAATTGTCTTAAAAATATCTAGAAATAATTTCCAGTGGATGAGAAGAATTATCAAAAATTTTGTATTACGATATAAACAAAATAAGGAACAAAAGTTATTTTCGGCATTGGCAATTTTTAGCTTATTCATATCCGGAGTTTTTGTATCAAATGTAGTGTTTCATTGGGATTAATTGAAAATAAATGCTATTTGGCAATTGTTTAAATAATTTTCATGAATTTCATGAATAAACAATTTTTATAGACAATAAAAGTATCATGGTAAGGAATCATTGTAAAGACATCCTTAGTCGATTCCATAAACAAAAATTGAGCGTATTGGTTGAAAAATAGTCAAACTCTGAATTTGTTTATAAATATTGTTTAAGTAATTAACAATTTTTGTCAATTTGAAGTATCATAGCAATAAATAATCGCACACATTATTCGTCGATTACGTAAAAATTTTGAGCCTATTCGTTAAAAATAGCCAAATTTTTAATTTGTCCATGAAAATTGTTTAAATAAAAAATAATTCTTGTACATTTGCGAAGTATCATAGCAAAAAGTCACCAGAATAATATTCTTAGTTGATTCTGTAAAATATCCAATCACTGCATTTCTGTATAAAAATTATTTTTAAATTGCCAACTAGCATCATTTTCAATTAATCACAATGACACATTGATTTGTCTAGCGTTTTATATACAAACTATGTACTTCAATAAGCTAAACAGTACTAATCCCGAAAAATAAATTTTCTTCATTAATTTGTTTATAATATAATTTTTTTTAGATTATTCTCATCCACTGCAAATTATTCATAGATAGTTTTAGCATAGATGTAAGATCTTCTTTGATTATTCTGAAAATCCTTAAAACAATGGTACCCCTGAAAAGTTAAAAAAATGCCAACTTTGTTGCTAAATGAAAAATTAACCAAATTTGTAAAAAAATCTAAACAGAATAATCTTTTCTGAATTTAAAAAGCTTTCATTCTTTATAAAACATCAAAATCGAGTGAATAGTGTAGGCTAAAAATTTATTTTTTCCATAGAAACTTTTTTTTCCCTAACATAGCGAAATTTGTACATTTTTTACGGATATTTTAAAATTTTAAGGGTAAAATGAATATTTGCAAATTTTACTTTAAAACCCACGCCATTTTTTTCCATTTTTGAGATATTAAGGTTTTTTTTTGTTTCAGTTTGTCGTCTTTTTCACACTTTCAAAATTCACAATAAATAATTAAAAAATAGTAATGGTTTTCGGAAGAAAAAAATTATTTTGGATTTTTTTTCAAAACTTTGCACTAGTTACAATTGTTTTAAAAAGATTTTAAGGTTCTTCTTGTTTCAGTTAGTAAGAAAATTTTTACAAACTGAAACAAGAAAAACTTCTGAATCTCAAAAATGACAAGGTTTTGAAAAAAAATAATACATAATTTTTTTTCTCCCGAAAAACGAATGGGAAATTTATGGTGAGTAGTCTATATTACGGGCATTACTTCTTAACTGCCCCAACTATAAAAGTCATGTTCTTCAATTTTCTTTAAATTCTGGGAATATGTTTACCTACCCAACAGTACTTAATCGAAAATGTATCGACCAGGGTTACCACCCCTCTCCAATTGATGGGGGGGGGGGGGATTTTTAAACCCAACGCCTGCACGGGTACTCTTAAAAGTCGTTAACTTCCTTTCTAATTACACGGTTTAAATTTGTTATGAGGGTGTTAGAAAGGTTATTTTCTACCCTTTTATGCTATTTTATTTAACAAAAAAATATACAATGTTTTAAGTAATTTTTGAACGACTTAATTGTTTATTTAACTTTTTTCGCAATTTGGGTTATTTTTATTTTCTTTAAATAGTCTTAAAAGAAAGCTTGGCTTTTTGGCAATAAAATAGTAAGAAAATTCTTACTAAGGACCTCTTTTGAAGCCAAGAAGTCAAGCTTCCTTTTAAGACTATTTAAAAAAAATAAAAATACATTAAATTGCGAAAAAAGTTAAATTAACAATTAAATTGTTTAAAAATTGCTTGAAAAATAAAAAATAAAATTTCAGTGAAATAGGACAAAAGGTTGAAAAATAATCTTTCAAAAACTATCATAAAAAATGTAAATCGCTTGATTAGAAAGGAAGTTACGGGCTTTTGAAAAGACCCGTGCAGGCATTGGGGTTGAAAATTTCACCCCACCTCCCCATAACTTGGTGAGGGTGGTAATCCTGGTCTATAAATTTTTCAATTAAGTACTGTTAGGTAGGTGAATATATTCCCAGAATTGAAATAAAATCGAAGAACATGACTCTTAAAGTTGGGGCAGTTGAGAAGTAATGCCCTATTAGTACCTATTATTCTTAAAAACTTCGGGAAAAAAGTGCCGTTTTTGAGATTTTTCTTCTTTTTTTCAAAAAATTGAAATAACTTTACGATTTTTTGTGAATTTTTAAAGAATATGAGAAACTTGATAAACTAAAGGAAGAACAACCTTAATGTCTAGAAAATTGGAAAAATGGCACGGTTTACAAAGTAAAATTGGCAAAAACCTATTTTAAACTTAAAATGTTTAAATAATCGTAAAAAATGTAGCTATGTTAATTAAAAAACGTATGTGTCTCTTTATTTTCCACGTACAAAAACATATTTCATTATCAAGCCGATCCTAAACATGTCACCCGTCGGCCTGCGTTTATTTACATAATTCTATCGAATTGTACAGCCAAATTAGCCGAAACAAGGCCATTTGCTTGAACAAATTAGAGACACGGAGATCTTTGTCTTAAAATGTTTGGATGGGCGTCCTTATGAAGCCCTCAAAGTTCGACACTGATAACTTAATCAATTGTTTGTTGTTAATAAAAACGTGATATCGCAATATTTTCTCAATACGTTTGCTTGAATTGTTACTTTCGATTAAGAGATAGGTAAAGAGAGTATATGATTTTGGTTTTAGAGTATAAGATAAGCTTTAAGATGAGCCTTTCGCGAATATCCTACGACAAATATTTTACAAGATATGAATTTGTTAATTAACATTGTGCGTTTTTCAGTGAAAAAAAGCGATGATGAATTTTCATTGTTGCAAAAAAATCGCGATCGGGTTTTTGCTATTGAGTTCTCTAATTGAATAGTTCAAAGTATTAAAAAACATTTTTTTTTGACAACAGAAAACCAAATTTTTCACATTGTTCATAAGAAATTGTTATACAAAATAATTTTCGTTCCATACTTACAGCTGCGAGAAAATTAAAAAAAAATGTGTATAACCATTCAGAAAGGTGGATTTTATTCATTATTTTTTCTAAAATCCCACGTGCAATATATTCGCTGCAAAAAATATTATTGACACAATTTTTATAAACAGTTTCACAGAATATCGGTGGAAGCTGTAAGTATGGAAAAAATTTTTGGTATAGAACGATGTGTTATAAACAATGTGAAAAATTTTGTTGACGAAAAAATTTTTGGTTTAGAACGATGTGTTATAAACAATGTGAAAAATTTTGTTGACGTCTTAAACATACTTTTTCCTGAAGATGCGCAATCTGTTAGATATTCCAGCGAAATTAGGCTCAACAGATTTTTTTTGATTAAAAAAAGTGCTCCTCCATCGCTCTGTCATTTTTGGATTCTGAAATAAAAAAAAAATGTTTTTTAACACTTTGAACTATCGAATTTGAGAATCCAATAGCAAAAACCCGATCGCGATTTTTTTTGCAACAATGAAAATTCATCATCGCTTTGTCTTCACTGAAAAACGCATAATGTTAATTAACAAATTCACATCTTGTAAACTATTTGTTGTAGGATATTCTCTAAGGCCTCATTTAATTAAACTATTTTGTTAAAAATTTGTGTTTTTGGGATGAATTCAACTGTTTTTTATTTAAACTAAAAATCGTTTTGGATTGAAATATCAAATATTACATTTTGTTGAGAATTCATCTTCTTTGTTTGACAATTCAACGATTTGGTTGAAGATTAACTTGTTTGTTGAATATTTTTGTTAATATAATCTTAAAAACAAATAAAAAAATAAACCTTCAAAGTAAATAGTTATTAAAATTTTTTATTTTTCATTTAAAATTATTTTGCCCTTTAGACCGAGAAACTACACGCGCACGTAGTGCGCTATTGCGTCAACTAAAATTGATAACTGTTTATTGAAAATTTTATAAGATATAAACTGAACATTTGTTTAGGTTTTTAAAAAAGAATGAAAATTTATAACGTTTCAATTGAAAAAAAGAATGAAAATTATTTGAAAAAATGCACCCTCATCTCATAATTATTATAAATCTGTCAAATTAAATTTTTTATTTCAATTTTAATTTTTTATTTCAATTTTATTCAATGTTTTATCAATTAGAAACTGAGATTTCAATATTAATTTAAACCTACATGTAATTATTTGTATATGCAAGCAGAAGTCATGCATATTAAATTTCAAAAATCGATAACTCGTTTTGATATAAAAAAATAAAGCCTGAAAAAAGGTCATTAACAATTATTCTTCCATATTCGCAATATTACACTAAGTTAGAAAATTGTATAAAATTGGTGTTTATTCGATTTTTATGGTATTTATTTATGTATTTCTAAGCACTAATAATGAAACTAACCTTCTTTTCTTGTGGCATCAACATTTTCGGAGATATTTCAGATTTAAAGTAAAAAATCACATAAAAATTGAAAAAATCATGTTGCTGTAAATATATACATTTCCTTATCAATAAAATGAAATAATACATCACAAATATTGAAAATTAGTACTATGAAACGTGGGCTACACAAAATCTTGATAAAGTTCTTGACCTTTCGAAAACATAGGGTCATAGTACATGCATCAGGCTTCAATTTCAGCCCTGTTAGAAATCTTTAGCGTTTCCGGTTTGTTTCATACAAGGTTTCAGAAAAATAAACGTTTTTTTTTACTTTCAACCCTGTTTTTTCTGAAAAACGCGAAAAGATAGAACATTATCGCCTTCATATGTTTGTAATCTACGGAAAAAACATACAGAAATTTTCCACCAATCGATGATAAACATAATATTATTACCTAGTGTTATCGACATTTTTTTATCAATTCCATTCGATCTAACATATGTCGGATGAATATAGTCTTTAATAAATATTTAATTCGACTATGTATGTCAAATTGAAAGAAATATAATGAACAATTTTCGCACCATTCTTATTTTCCTCTTATCTGAAAATCTAGCATGTTTTCGGAAAAAACTCGGGAAAAAGCATACTTATTTTCAAGTAGTTGAGAAGCAGTTTTTATTATTCCTAAAATAGACTCTGATAATAATGACTAGCACTAAAGCTCTTGATGAAACTGGTCTCTCGTAAAAGTAGTACCTACATACTTTAGCTTTACAAGGGCTTTAAAGGTGGAGAAAGAATCGAAGATGGAAAAGAGAGTATGTCACGCCATGTGACTCCGCAGTTCTAAAAACGAATTCTTTTTTTGTTGAAACGTGATTTTTGCCAGATGGAAATACGAAAGTTTGTATTTGGGAGTAGTCCAACATTTGGAGAGCAATAACATTTCAAACCATTGCCAAAAATAAATGCTTTTACGCGTTTTAGTAATTATACCTTTTATTTGCAATTATTTATTGTGCTAACTGCTCTATTATTTAAGATTTTTCAATTTTATAGCTTTAAAATTCTCACTAATTGAATTTTTACCAAATTTTAGTATTTCAAAATGAAAATACTCAGTGTCGAATGGTTTCATATTTTAGATACATTTACAAATTAAAATATGTAGTTCTGGGTGTTTACTCACCTGGAAAACCTGGAACATTTGGAATGGTCAGGGAATTTTCATATATCTGGAAAAACCTGGAAGTGTTGGGGAATTTTTTTAAAGTCCCTGAATATTTCGAGAGCCAGCTTAACATTTTTTTCAATTGTAATATAAAATTAAATCGAAATATTTTTCATTTGGAAAAGTAGCCTTATATATTACTGGATTTAACTATTCAGTTAAAAATTCGCCTTTTTGGTAGTAAATTATTATTCTTCTTGGTTGAAAATTAACCTTTTTACTTGGAAATTCAACAGTTTGATTGAAATTTTTTTCCTCTCTTGACTGAAGAATCTTAGTTGAAAATTCTTCTTTTTAGTAGAATTCAACTGTTTTTGATTGAAAATAAAAATATTTTTGAGTTTGAGTAGAGCTTCCAAGCTGAAAAGTCGAAATTTGTTTGAAAAGAGTTTACTTTTCAACCCGAAAAAAAAAGAATTTTTAACCAAAAATATAATAGTTGATATTTAAGCCAAAGAAAGACATTAATTTTAAATCAAAAACAGTTCAATTTAAGCAAAAATGACGAATTTTCAATGAAGAATGATTTTTCATTCTAGAGAGAAAAAAATGTTGAGCTAATTGGTGAATATCCAAGCCAAGAAGACGAATTCTTTACAAAACAATTGAATTTTCTATTAAAAATATGAATTTTCAACCAAAAAAGTAATTTTCAACCAAATAGTAAAATTTTCTACGAAAATAATAGAATTTCAGACACAAAAAGACGAAGTTTCAACAAAACAGTTTATGTTTTAAGCCGGTAAGACGAATTTTCTACAGAAAAGTTGAATTTTCAACCCGGAAATATGAATTTTTAACAAAATAGTTGAATTTTCAATCAAGAAGATTAATTTTCTACCAGAAAATACCAATTTACAGAAAAATAAATAAATTTTCAACCAAATAGTTGAATTGTCAACTAAAAATAGAATAGTAACTAATAGTAATTAAAAAGGATGTTAAATGTGTTTTTGTCTACTGGCCTGATTAATTAATATAAAATATTCCGCCCGTCGACGCCGGACCTCATCAGTTAAAAAGCTTCAAATTAGATAGAGTAACAATTTTCGGTATGCATAGTTCAAGTGTTCGTATGGTTTTCGTAATATTTAGTAAAGTTGTTCAAGTTGGTAAACTCATTTTAAAATACAATTTTTTAAAGTTATTAAAAAAATGTAAGATGGATTATACAAGAACTTCTTTGAGTTGTAACTATGGTCTCGGTTTTGTAATTTTTTTAAAAATAGTAAATCACTTTATATGTGTGCCATGTGTGCTTCTTCCGAGATCATGAGCATACAGTATGCCCGTGATCTCGGAGGAAGTACACACGGCGCTGGGCCACACATAAAATGATTTATTATTTAAAAAAATTACAAAACCGAGATCATGGGTAGAACTCAAAGAAGTTATTGTATAATCCATCTTAAATGTTTTCAATAACTTCAAAAATTGTATTTTAAAATGATTTTACCAACTTGAACAAATTTACTAAATATTACGAAAAACATACGAATACATGAACTATGCATACCGCAAATTGTTACTCTATCTTATTTTAAGCGGCGTCGATGGATGAAACTGTCTTACTATTTTATATCAATAAATCAGGTCAGTAGACAAAAACACATATAACATCCTTTTTAATTATATTTCATCTGGCCAAAACCTTAACACCAATATAAATTTCAACCAGGTAGTTGAATTTTCAACCAAAAAAGATGAATTATCAATAAAAAAGTTAATAGTTGAATTCTCATCTGAAAACGACGTTAAATTTTTAATCAAATAGATTAATTTTCTACCAAAGAAAGACGAATTTACAACAAAATATACTAATTTCCAACTAAATTGTTGAATTTTCAACTAAAAACTATACATTTTTAAACAATAATGGAATAGTTCATTTTTTAGTTAAAAAGTTAATATTTAACCAATAAAGAACAAATTTTCAACAAAATAATTAAATCTTCATCCTATAAAGTGAATATTTAACAAACTACAGTGACGTCTCGCTAATTTTAAGTCTCGCTAGTTTTAAGTCCTCCGTACACGGTTATTTTAAGTTGCGCAGTTCAGGCAACCTCCTATCACGGTTTCTGTACGCTCTTCTCCGCGTCAGTGGCTGACCAATTAAATAAAGAGGCCCGAAGAGCGGGAAGCCTTGAATTCAGTATTTTAGCATAACGTCATAGGAATACGTCATACGACTTTTTGGAGAAAATATTCTAAACATAAAACTAAGTCATAAATGTACGAATAGTAATACAGTAAACTTCCACTTATTTGAACTTCCACATATTTGAACCCTCCTACACGAATTTATTTGAACTTGTCACCTCCGACCGCGGTCCCTGTACGGGCTGTACGGTCACGCCTGCGTCAGTGGCTTACCAATTAAAAAAAAGGCCCGAATGGCGGGAAGCCTTAAATTAAGTATTTTAGCATGACGTCATGAAAATCCATACAACTTTTTCGAGAAGATATGCTTAACGTAAAAGTAAGTCAGATCAATTTGATCAGAACCAGGGACTCTAACCTTAAATTTCGGATAGATGATTTTATTTCGCGAAACACGTGAAAAATATTACGGTACAGACCTTTATATCTTACCTTCACGTTTAGAATATTTCCTCAAAATCGTATGCACTCCTACATCAAGAACTATACTAACCTTCCTGACATTTCCACCTATTCTATCATGACGTCGCGGCACGTCATGCTGCAAAACTCACTATTCCGCAAAATATTTGAGTCGTTTTTGATTCTATTATATTAAGATTTAGTTGGCAAACTGTCCTATTTCCAGGAAATTATATATTTTTCACGTCGTACGTCAACAAAAACACTGATACATGCATGCAGGCTAACGGAACGCGACTTTTTCAAATGCACAAGTCAGGACCGTCTGAACCGTTTTCAACTGGAATGCATAATATTGCGCAGTATACTCGGCTGAAGACTCGCGCACTGCGACTCTTCCGAGGCGAGAGTCGCAACTGTCGCCCAGCGCGCTGAGAAACTGTGTGAGTCAGCAGTTCTAGGAATAACGGGTGTATTTATCTGTATTATTATTGATAGTATTTCTTGATTTAAAATCAACCCACGCTTTTCGGTACATACACAGTTGAAAAAGTTGCTTAGAGGGGGCGCATCGATACAAGGCCGGGGCAGCCAATGAACGTCGCTTGATAAAAATAACCTGCCAACTCGCGGTAGAGGTGGGGGCCCCTCCAGCCTAAAAATTATCGAATCTTCACGTTTCGTGGCATTTAAAACAATCGAGACTTCACTGTAGATCAAGTTACAACCAAATAGCTGAATTTTTAATTAAAAAAGATGAATTCTCAATGAAAAATTTAATAGTTGAATTTTCAACTAAAAATTACGTTACATTTTTATTCAAAAAGATTCATTTTTAAACTAAAAAACAAATTTTTAAAAAATTCTTTAAATCTTTAACTAATAAAGTGGATGCTTAAAAAAGTTGTTCAACTTTCAACCAAATAGTTGAATTTAGAACCAGGAAGGATGAATTCTCAATGAAAAATTGAATTGTTGAATTTTTAACTAAAAATGATGTTAAATTTTTAGGCAAAAAGATTAATTTTCTACAAAAAAATACAAATTTAAAAGAAAATATATCAAATTAAGCAACTGAATTTTATTGTTAAATTTTCAACTACAAACTATCAAATTCCAACCAACAATGGAATAGGTCAATTTTCAGTGAAAAAATAATAATTTTCCATATAAAAATAAAGAGTTTTTGACGAAATAATAAAATCTTCAACCGATAAAATGAATGTTTAACGAAGTAGTTCAAGTTTCAACCAAATAATTGAATTTTTAACCAAAAAAGCTGAAGTCTCAATGAAAAATTTAATAGTTGAATTTTTAACTATGAATCTCTGCTATAAACGATCAGTTTTCAACCAAAAATAGAATAGTTAAATTTTCATTGAAAAAAATTAATTTTCAATTTAAAAAAAGCGAATTTTCAAAAAAACAGTTAAACCTTGAACCAAATCGTAGATTTTCTTAACAAAAGAGATGAATTCTGAACCAAAAATATAACAGTAGATGTTCCAATTAAAAAGAATTAACTTCCAACGAAAAACAGGTGGATTTTCTGCTTGGGATCTATTAATTCAGTTCGCACTTAGGCAAACAAACGAGAAAAAGGGAAAGTTTCTTGAAAACAGTGAGGAAAATAGGAATTCATTAAAAAAGAGGAAAGAGGGGAATAAGGAAAGAGTGTGAAGTCTGTATCTAGATGCTTCACTTGTAAAATACACTGCGAATCCCATTTAAGTATGTCTCACACGATCTCTCATTTAAGTCGTTCCGAGCATTGAGGCCTCGGCGGCATGACAAACAGCAGGACGGCCGCACTGTCAGCGCGTTAATTGCATCATGTTGCGTCATGCCTCGAAATCCAACAGAAATCGTACAGGTAACCCTGACCAGACACGAAACCGCACTTAAATGGGATTTGCAGTGTAAAAGCACTAATTTTCATTTTTTCACGCATTTCAAAAAATTTATATCCACACTTATATTTTCCAAGTGTGATGTTACATGTTGTGTTTTCCCCCCCCCCCCCCCCTGGCAGTGATAGTATGACGTAATTTTTGAACGGCCCATTAGACAAAAAAGTATTTTTGACGTTACTTAAATTTAATTTTCAAATTGAAATTGAAACGAGTGGTGTATGAAATGAGAGAAAGTAAAATATACGTATAAAATGAAATACTTGAATGTGTTAAATGTCGATACCATCGTAGAGCACATATTGCGTACAATACATACGAAGTAATTGTTCTGATTGCTTTATTCAGTTTCAATGGTGTGGCAGGTTTTTTTGGTGGAATTAATCGATCCTTATGAATGATCACATACGACTATATCGATATAATATTCTCTAGATTGGAAGAAAAAAGGTGGCAAGGAAGAGGGAATTAAGCCACTGCAAGGGGAGAATATTTTATATCCGGGACAGATCCATTGATGCTATAAAACATTCCAAGTAAAAAATGTAAAATAGGAAATATTACCTGAAATGGAACATAATAAGTTTTCTCATTAATTTTGTCATTATCAGATTCTTTATGAGGCACTTTGGGCACTATTAAGAAAAAGAGATAATTAATGTCATACATATAAATGTGAAAGTAATCAAAATTAAGATATCAATTTAAGAAGAGTGATATTTCAATATTTTATGTTTTATAATAAAATTCTACGTGATTGAAATAGCAATTGATTAAAAATTGATAATTCCAAATGAATAACTGCATTCTTCTGAAATAGATTTCTCTGTATTTAAATCCTCTCAAATAATTCAAATACAATTTTTATTTGGGTAAGTTATTCTGCGACAAAGCCAAATCTACAAAGCTTTGAAATTGGGTAGAACAGATTATAATATTAGAGTGCTTTGTAAATTTGCCTTCGGCAGCTGTCATTCAAAGTATAACGTAGATTCAAAATTAAATTTAAACAAATTTTAATGGTTAAAAGACAATTTTTTTTTAATTTTAAAAGCTCGCAAAGTTTTCTTATTTTACTATTACAAAGCAAAAACCATAAAAATTCTTAATAACAAATAGTCTTCAAATTCAGAATACTGTTTTGAAATTTTGAATTTTTGTATTTCATTTCACTCTTTTTGCATGAATCGTGTACCTATTCTTTTCACTACTGAAGTCTAAGAAGTAATTTCTTCTCTTCAAATATTAGGTTCCCAGTCATACTTAAAATATTGTAAGGGCTTTATTTTGAGATAAATGATAATTTATTTGTTTAAAATGACTTTTTTCACTCCCAAATACAAGTAAAAATGTTAACGTACATATTTCTTGATATTTCATTTGCATGTCTTTCCAAAAATAAAATATTAAAAAAATAAATAAAATTGTATTGCCTAATGATTAAGAACTTTTGCTATTGGACGGTTACAAAAAAAAACAGATACATAAATTTAAAGACAATATTTTTTATTTGCATAGTTTTATGTAGAAAAAAGACTACAGTAACAAAAAATAACAAATTTAGGCTCAACCGTATGTTAGAGTTAAAAAAAATAAGGAAATTCAAAATTTTATAAACGTTTCCGAGACTGAAAGAGGTTATCGATTGTTATATCTTAAGCTTCGCTATCTCTCAGACGGCTATGGAAATATTTCAGAATTTTCTAGAATCATCTAAAACGATTGCAAATATTTGAAGGGTATCAATTCTTGGACATTAGAAATCTTCCGAAAATTCTAGAATATTTTATATCCCGTCATGTCAGCCTTTTTGTTTTAATAATAATAATAAAAATGTTTGAGAATGTGCGTATTTGAGCGGGATCTAATTTCTGGAAAAATTTCGATTTTGTCTGCATATATTTGAGTTACTTTGGGGTTCTTATAATCAACATCCATGGGCAGACAAGGCTAGAGTGCAATGTAAAAAAAGATAGGAAAATAAAAAAAAACGGTAGGCTACCATTTTATTTTATTTTTTGCACCTGAAATATATATTAGTTTTTTAAAAGATTATGTTTTTAATTATTGACTTTTTGTCCTTTATACATCTCAGATTTTAATTCAATCAGAAAATGTCGAGATTTCCTATAATGAAAAGCTCTCTTAAACTTTTTTTTTTCATAAAAATAACCTTTCCTCATAATTGATGGTTGCCATTTTTTTCTGAATTTGAACTGAAAACATTTTAAAACACCGACTAATTCGAATTTTGTTGTTTTCAAAAGTGGTCTTGAAAAGAGGAGGTCAAATAAAAATAGCAAAAACTTAATAGGTATTTTACAATACATAAAAAACTGTTGTTTCAGATATTTTTCCCTATAATCACTTTATTTGAGAATTTTGTCCATTTTCCCTTTTTTTTGTAAACTATGATCCTACAAAAAAGACAAAAGAAAATTGTGGACGATTTTCGCAACACTGTCGCGAAAGAGAAAAGAAAAATATATCTCAAAATTATTTGAGATACTTTGGTTCTTATAACATTTAATTTTTATTAATATATGGTAAATGGTAACGTGCGATGTTATGCGCCTGAGTAAATAATTAATTATAAATAGAGTTATACTTCAGACCAGGTAAAAATACTTTGATGATGTTAAGAAGAGGCTTTATTACCAATTATCAACGTTTCGAAAGTTAAATGTTCTCCTCATCAGAAAACAGGAATCCAAAGTCAAAAATAAGTCCTTAGAAAATAAAAAATTGGAACAGCCAATATGCCGATGTTGAAAGGAATCATGCTCTTGAAATTCTCATCTTGAGTTAGT
Source organism: Andricus curvator (assembly GCA_932195095.1). NCBI lineage: Eukaryota > Metazoa > Arthropoda > Insecta > Hymenoptera > Cynipidae > Andricus > Andricus curvator. Next base: position 1,168,478 of record CAKNYM010053407.1, read on the forward strand.
TCTGCAGTTGTTAATATTCTAAATTTGACCATGTTAAGAGACAGTAAAATTCCATCAATAAAAAACCATGACGGACACATTAAAAATTGTTTAACAAAACAGACGTGACTAAAATTTAAATTTGAAAGAGGAGACAGAACGAGTGGATGAGGTGAGAATTTTAAGAGCATGATTCCTTTCAACATCGACATATAGGCTTTTCCAATTTTTATTTTTTAAGTATTTTTGACTTTGGATTCCTGTTTTCTGATGAGGAGAACATATGACTCTCGAAACTTTAATAATTGATAATAAAGGATCTTCTTAACATCATCGAGGTCTTTTTATCTGGTCTGAAGTATGTCATATTATACCTTTCACGCTATTTATAAACATTGAAATTATGAAAAAAAATTAATTTTCCTGATTGAATTTTCATTAAATTTACGTTTTTATCTTAAATTTGAAAGTTTGAAAATCAAATCCAAAAGTAAAGAAAAAACATAGAAAAACCTTATGCAAATTGAGTAACGTTTGTCCTTTTTAAATACTTTTGCGCGGTTAAATTAAAACTTTCAAATGATCTAATAAATTATTGAAATTATTTTCATGTTTTATGTTATAGTGCCTTTCGCTGGTAATTAGTATTTTTTTTTAAAGAATTTGAATATGAAATCATAAAGTTTCGAAGAAGACTTAAAATTTGTAAATTTTTCGATTTTGTTAGCGTTTTTATCGAACAATTTACATTTATGAATAAAAATTATTAGATTTAAAAGGTTCATAATTGTTTAACAATGGTAGGTTACCTTGTTATTTTACATCAAATTTTTTTTAGAAGCTTTGAACAATTTTGGATTATTTTTGTGTTTTTTGGTCGGTTATTGGTATTTATATTTCAAAAAGTTAAAAGACGCTTCCCAACTTTATAAAAATTTCAGGTTTGTTAGAGATTTACACCGGAAATAGGTTATTTCAACAAAAAACATTATAGATTTAAAAGAATATTTACAAACTTAAACAATTTTTTGTTATGTTATGTTAGTTTGTTTCGTTGAAAACGAGGTTGAAAATTAGTATTTAATTAATAAATCATTGAATTTCAAAGATGAAAATTTTTTGAACAATTTAAGGTTATGTTAACATTTTTCACTGCCTATTGGTTATTTTAAACAAAAAGCATCCCACTTCAAAAATTAAACTTACAATTTGAGCAACTTTAGGTAATGGAATAGCATATTTCACTTGTCTATACCAGTTCTTCACTCGGTGTAAGAATTTTATTGTTGGTTATTCTGAAAGTTAAAAAAAAATATTTAAAAAATCGAAAAAAAAGTTAAAAGAAATTGAAAAAAGTTACATTGCACATTTTTTTGGCTTTTTAAAATTTGTTTATTTCTTTGGGCTTTTAGGATGAAATTTCAATTTTGATCAATTATCATACAAATTATCTTTGCTTTTCTTTTTTATTATTTTTGATAATATGAAATACAAAAGTTTTGTATTAATATTAATATAAACTTTATATATTAACTTAAAACTTGCGCGAGACAAAAAAAAATCGCACGCATAGCGCTAGTGTTTATTTTCTAGTTTAATAAAATGTGTGGTTTCTTATAAGACATTCCAGTCAAATTAGATGAAAAAAGTCAAAGTGTTGAAATTCGATGATAACAGGAATTTGTTTTGCTTAAAACTTTCAGATAAACGTACTAGTGAAGCTCAGGAACCCTCAAGCAAGTTAAAGTAGAGCTACTCTTGTTGTTAACAAATAACTGAAAACTGCAAACATTTTTTCAGACGATCGCGTGAAATGTTCGTTTCCGCAAAAGATTCAATTGAGGCATCATCGAACCTTCCAATACTAATAGTTTATGTAATATGAATTTGTTAATTGAGGGTGCGCCTTCGCTAAGTAAGCGACGTTTATAATGAATTTTCATTTTTATACAAAAATATATCCACTTTCTCTTCATACATGCATGACTTCATGCAAAAAAAAAAAAATTGCATAAATAATAATTTTTTTACACTTATGCGAAAAATATGAAAAAATAAAGAATTTCCGAGGGCTAACAAGAACGTTTCGCCAATTTTCAATCTGCAATAGTTTCGTTGTAAAAAAATATTATTTAAACAATACTCATAAACAATATAACATAATTGAAAACAAAAATACAATAATTAACACCTACAAAATGAAGGGCTGAAATATCAATTAAAAAACTGAACCAAATAAAATAAAAAAATCTTGATTGGTTTCCGAGTTAGCTTAATTTGTTTAACCGACTTTTCGGAATAGTATAGTCTCTGGGGTCCTATGAGACAAGCAGGCGTCTCGCCCAGGGCAGTTCAGCGACTTGCTCGCTGATCGACATTCTGTCGTGAAGGGTTGAACAAATTAAGTCCTAACTCGAAAACCAATAATGTCGAATTTAAATAGAATGAAATGTTAATAATAATAAATACTCTAATGTTATTTTGTAAAGATATAAATATTTGATTTTAATTTTGAACAATCAATACGCTGAAAAAACCAGTTCTCGTCAGATCACTGAAGTTAAGCAGCTTTGGGCGCGGTTAGTACTTGGATGGGTGACCATTCGAGAATACTGTGTGCTGTTGGCATATTATGGGTGTGGTGAGCCCAAACTTGTAGTTATTTATAACTACAAGAAAACTATCCACCTAGGAACACTATTCGAATTGGGTAGTGTCACGCCTACCCTAAAAGGGAAATGGCTTAATGGTATATAATATATAATATAATAATAGCTAAAAATTAGTCAAAGTAGGCGACGTGCGCTTACAAAAAAGGGTTTTGTAGCTTAATAAAACGTCAATTAAGTCTTAAATTGAACTTTTGTTTAAATCTGACAAACAATATTTCTTGAAGAAGCACTATCCCTTAACAGCTTCACCAAATGAGAACTCACTAGTGTAACTTTCAAAAATATGATTGATTGAACAAAAAAAGTCCTTTCACACTCAGCAGACCTTCCACTTTATGGATCGATAAAAAGAAAGTTCATAAATATTTTTTTAGAACAATGAAAATTCATTACGTACGTCGCTTACTCAGCGAAGGCGCACCCTTAATTAACAAATTCATATTTCATAAACTATTAGTCTTGGAAGGTTCGATGATGGCTCGATTGCAAGCTTATGTTATCCTATAAAAATTATCCTATACACGCACGTGTAAAAAAATGTTCGCAATTTTCAGTTATTTGTTCATAACAAAAGTACCTCTACTTCTATTTGCTCGAGGGTTCCTGAGCTTCACTAGTGGGTCTATCTGAACGTTTGAAGCAAAAAAAAAAAAATTAGTCAAAGTAGGCGCCGCGCGCCTACAAAAGACAGTTTCGTAGCCTATTAAAACGTTAATTAAATCGTTCAAAACTCCCCCTCTCATACTTTCCCTCCTCTACACCCCCTGTATTCTCGCTCTCCCCCCCCCCCCCCCGCCTTACTTACTCTAATATTTTCACCTACTTCCCCTACTCCCCCTCTCTTCCCCAACGCTCATTTCTCATAATTTCCCGACCTCTCGTTTCCCCTTCATTTCCCTTACGTCCCCCTCATTTCCTCTACTTTCCCGCCCCTCATTTCAGCTACTTCCCCTCACTTCCCCACTAAAAATTGCTGTTATCTTCGAGTTCCAGCACAAATGCTAATTCAACTCAAAAAAATGTGTTGCATTGATTAATTTTTGTTTATCACGCTAGTATTTTTGTTGTTGTTGATTTCCCCTTTTTTTTAAACCCCCGGTTTTCCCTACAATTGAACTGTTGAACTACTGTCATCCCCGAGTACCATATTCGCTGAAACACCCCCTTATTTATATAGTCATTCTGTGTTAAGAGAACATAAATCGTAGAAAAACTGTGGACGGAAATTTAAAGGGCTGCTATTAGATTTATGATACATTCTTTTGGCGAAGCGAGTCATCTCTTCAATAAAAAGGGCTTTTAATTTGAGTAGAAATTTGATAGAGAGGGCATTTTCAAGTGTCAGGTGATAAGGGATAGAATAGTTTGTTGGCGCGCGCCGTCGCGTGCTGACATATAGAATACCCAGATTCACTTTTGAACCAAGTGGATGCTTCCCTTCAGTATGTTCCGCGCGGCCGGACCGCGAGGTTCTCTCATTTTCCGGGTATATTTTTATCTACAGCGAATTTTCAATGTTTCGTATGTTCTCGAATAAAAAATTGATGCAATAAACACACAAAAAAATTAAAAATAATTAATCAAAAGTGTAACACTGATCAGATACTAATTTTTGATTTTCTGAAAAGGGCACCCATGAAAGATCCTCTTTGACTAATTTTTGCAATTTTTATTTCTCAAATATATTTTTGACCTGCTCAAATTTAACAACTTAACTGATGAGAGTAGGATATTTTTATAGCAATAAAGAATTGTATTATATATTATTTTAAATCACAAACAGTGTGGCGTTAAAATAATAAAATATGATAATTTTTTCACAAATTTATGAAGAAATTAAATAGATAATAATTTCATAAAGTGCAATTTGTTCGAAATTAGCAAATTGCATTAAGTGATGTTTATTCATCATGCTTTTATAAAAGAAACGTCAGTTTTGAAAATTTTAATAGTGATTGGACTTCAGGGCAAAGATTCATTTTACCTTTCTCCATAAAAACTGAACTCCTGGATTTTAATATGCGAAGAAGGCCATAAAATATTTGCTTCTAGTTTTACGCTTTTATTTCAGACAAGCGATGCTCGTGAAATTAGTGATAGAAACTCTGAATATCAAATTGCTATAAAGTGCATTTTTGATTTATTAATCAGATGAAAAGAATTGTGATTGGTGTCAGTTTAAAGTGTGAATATTCCTAACACTCCATGAATAGTCAATAATAATCAAGGAACTGAACAAAGTTTTTATGGGTCACCAGACTGGTAGGTTCAAATAAATATTTCAAAATTTTTTGAATAGATTTTAGAAAGAATAAATTCCGAAAGGGGATGTTTATGCCCATTAGGGTCATTAATCAAAAATGATTTTCGAATCCGAATACGCACAGTAGCCGAAGTTGTACCTTTTTAGTCAACGAATAAAAACAATTTTTTTTGTCTTTTTTACTGATTCTTTCTTGTTTTTTTTGTGTAAGTAGTTTGAAAATGCACGTATTATATTTTTTGATTTTTAATCTAATTTTCGAGGAAAATAACAATTTTTTCTTACTAGGGTGGCAGTACAGTTATTATAATTTTAAAGTAGAAACAATATTTTTCAAATTTTTTGGATTAATATTTATTGAAATTATTATCACTCAATAAAAAAAATATATTTTCTTAATTTTTTCCGATTTTTAGAAAAAACTGTCTGTCACCATTTTCTCGGAACAGAACAAATTTTTTGGATCAAACATTCTTTATTCTGGGGAGTAAATTATTATTTTTGCAAGGAATTGAAAATTTGATCTTCAATCGATTTTGAAATCCCATGAAATTTGAATCTTCAAATTCTCTATCGATTTTCTCGGAATTGGCTAATTTTTCTTATAATTAAACTTTACTAACCCGCATTCAGATACTCAATATCTCGGGAGTATGGTTTTATTTTTTATCTTAATTCAAAATTGAAGTTTTTATCGCAATCCATAGCCGAGTCTACTCGAGATTTCGGTTAGTGCTACTTTGAGATTGTCAACTTTCACATCCATTTTCTCGAACCTGGATAACTTTTTTTAATTAAACTTTTCTTGTCCTCAATTCAGCAATACTTCAGCCTGGAAGTGGAATTTCGTTTTACCTTAAAATGGTGATTTTGATTTTACAGAAATTTTTTTCGCTCCCCTGAAAAATTCCCATTTTGTTGGTTATCTAGTTCGGTACTGCCACCCTTCAGTCGTTCCACATTTTTTTTATAAAAAATAACTTTTTAAAATTAACTTATTGTATTTTATAACTGACACACCGTATGGTCAAATTCTTATAGAAAAATGTGAAACAAGTAAGATAAAATTATTATTTTCCTTAAAAATGTTTTATTAAGGACATGTGACAGTCGGTCATGTGACCAATTACATAGTTTACATTCAGCGGTTTTATAATTTGAAAAATGTAAATATTGTAATTTTGGGAAATGGTTCAAAATATATAAGGACACGTCTCTCTGACTCATTTTAGTTTTTATTTTGTTTAAATAGTGCAATTTTATTCATTTGTAATTTGGAATGTAACTGAGAAAAGGGCTTTAGAGCCCTACCTAAAAAAGAATGAATGAAATTGCAGTATTTAAACAAAATAAAAATTCAAATGAGACAGGCAGACGTGCCCTTATATATTTTGAACCATTTTCCAAAATTTGAGCACAATATATTCATTTTTCTAATTATTATAAAGCCGCCAAATATAATAACATGTAATAATAGGTCATGTGACAGACTGTCACATGCCCTCAAATGATGCACAATTATCGTTATATAAAAGAAGATAATTTTATAGGTATAAAATTTTAATACGTGCATTTTCAAGATATTAAGAAAATAAAAACAACAAAAAATTAATGAAATAAAAAAACCTCAAATAGGGGACCTCTCAATCATATCCAATTTTTTTAAACTTGCTGCCTAAAAAGGTACAACTTAGGCTAAAGCGCGTGTTCAGAATCACCTTAATACTCATATTAAAATTTTTTAAACATTTCAATTATTTTTCTAAATTAATAAAAATAATTATTTTAAAATGATTAAGAATTTTATTGGAATACCTTTTTTATAATGAATAGATATAAAAGCACTTAGAAATAAAATAGGATTGCAAAAATGGTTAAAAATGTAATTTATAAATTAATTTAGGTACTAACCCTGAAGTTAAAACAATTATGAAGTGAGTTTAAAAATGTTAAGTTTTTTGCAAATGCAATTTCAAGTGCACATTATTGCAGTTTTACGACTATTCTCGCGCTGGCTGTAAAATAATATAATAAATACCATACCATGAAAAATGCCATAAAGTCGAGACACAGTAAAGCACGTAATTCAGATGGCCGGCATATTTTTATTATTAAAAGATTCTCACTCAATGTTTCCAGCATCCTCAAAAAAATTATCTTAAAAAAATACGTTCCTTGAATATTGTATTTTATTTCTCCAAATTGTACCCCAGACTTATATTTTAAAATAAAATCCTTTTTATTTTGCAGCTTTCTAAAATAAATAATAACAAAATCAAAAGATATAAATGTGAATCAAAAAACGTATAAATATCTGTATAAATATATAAAAAAAAGTCACATTAGTTGCATAAAATTACAAAGAAAGTCGCATGAAATTTCGAAAAAAGTCCACAAAAAGTGGCGTCAATTTTTAAAGACAATGAAAAAAAAAGAAGTAGCAGACACTGAATGACTGATATAATAACTTTATTTGTTTAAGAATGTAGAGAATATAATTCTCTTCGATTTTCAAATATTCTTGCACAATGAAGTTAAACTTTAAAGTTAGCACAATTTTTTAACAATAGTCATTCAGCTTGAATGATTCTTAATCTGGGTTTAAAATATTCCTTTCTGAACTGTTAAACTTGTCGACTTAGATTATTTTCAAATGAGAGAAGTTTAGAATTTATATTAATTTGTACCTTCAGGAACATTCATTTTTAACATTTTAAACTTGTAATTCAAGTTACTCAGTAATTGAGGGTTTAAATTTGAGATTGTATAACTTGAATATAAACTGATTCATTTTTTAATAATTCAGGCGAATAAATTCTTTTGAATAAAATTAATATAACTACAATATTGAATTCAATACTTAAATTCTTAAGATTTCAAGTCGAAATATAATGCATTTCCAACAAAGCAGTTGAATTTTCAACGAAAATAGATGAATTTTTAACAAAGTAATTTAAGTTTTAGACTAATAATTGAATTTTCAAACAAAAAAGATTAAACTTCTACCAAATAGTTGAATTTTAGAGTAAAAAAGACGAATTCTGTTAAAGCAAGTTGAATTATCAACGAAAAAAAATGAACTTTCAACCAAACAGTTGAATTAAAAAAAAAATTGAACCAAATAGTTGCATTTACAACCAAATAGTTGAACTTTAAATGAAAAAGTCGAATTTTCAAGAAGAAAGTTAATTTTCAACTCCAAGAAGCATGAATTTTCAACCAAAAAAGATTACTTGTCCACCATAAAAGATGAATTTTCAATCCATAAGGACAATTTTTCTATGCAAAAAGACGAATATTCAACAAAGCAATTGAATTTTTGACAAAAAGGATGACTTTTGAACAAAATAATTGAAGTTTCAATCAAATAGTTGAATTTTCAAGTCAAAAAGGTGAATTGTTTAGACGGCAGTTGAATTTTCAATACCTAGCATTTCCAGTAAATATATTGTACTATCAACAAAATAGCTGAATTTTTAACCAAGTAGTCGAATTTTCAACCAAATAGATGAATTTTTAACCTAATACTTAAATTTTCAACTAAAACACATACATTTTCAACAAAGTAATTCAAACTTCAACAAAGTCGTTAAAATTTGAACCCACAAAGATTCTTCAGTTAAGAGAGAAAAAAATTTTCAAGCCAGCAGTTGAAATTTTCTAACAAAAGAGTTGTATTTTCAACCTTAAAAGACGAATTTTTAACCGAAAAGAATTACTGTTTAACAAAACTGTTGAATTTTCAGCAAAATAATTAAATTTTCAACAGAATAATTAAATTCGTAACAAAATAATAAAATTTTCAACTAAAGAGTAACATTTTCAACCAAGAAAGATTGTTTAGTTAAAACAGAAAAAATTTGCAACCAAATTGTTGAATTTTCAAGTCAAGAAGACAAACTTTCTACAAAATGGTTGAATTTTCAACAAAAAAGTTGAATTTTCACCCTTAAAAGACGAATTTTCAGCCAAAAAGAATGACTTTTTTAAAAATGGTTAATTTTTAACAAAATAATTAAATCAACAGAATAATTATATTTGTAACAAAATAATTAAATTTTCAACCAAAAAGATAAAATTTCAACGAAATAGTTCAATTTTAATCTAAAAAACATAAATTTTGAACAAAGTAGTTCAAACTTCAACCAAGAAAGATTTTTCAGTTAACACAGAAAAAAAATTCAACCAAATTGTTGAATTTCCATTCCAAAACGACGAATTTTCCACAAAGCAGTATAATTTTCAACCCGAAAATATGAATTTTTAACAAAAAAGTTAATTTTCAAGCAAGTAGTTAAATTTTCAACCTTAAGAGACGAATTTTTAAACAAAAAGAACGTCATTAAAAAAAATTGTTGAATTTTCAACAAACTAATAAAATTTTCAACTACAAAAAAACCAACCAAAAACATGAATTTTCCATCAGATAGTTAAATTTTAAACTAAAAACGTCAATTTTCAACAAAATTGTTGAATTATCAAGCCAACAAACGAATTTTCTGCAAAACAGTTGAATTTTCAATCCGAAAATATGAATTTTCAACAAAAGTTCATTTTCAAGTAGTTGAATTTTCATCCTTAAAATACCTATTTTGAACCAAAAAGTATGGCTTTTTTACAAAACTGTTAAATATTCAAGAATATAATTACATTTTCAACAGAATAATTATATTTTTAACAAAATAACTAAATTTGTATCCAAAGAGTACAACTTTAAACAAAGAAAAAATATGAATTCTAAACTAAAAATATAAGAGTAGAATTTTCAACCAAAAATAATTAACTTTCAATAAAAAAAAAGTTGGATTTTCTTATTGGGTTCTATTAATTCAGTTCTCATTTGAGTGGAGAAACGAGAAGAGAAAAAAGAGAAATGCAGGGAAGGAAATAAGAATTTTGATAATTTATAGACTAAAGAATAATAGTTTAAATAAACATTTTAAAAATATTAGGTCAGAAATTTGACATTTTCCTTAGAAAATAAATTTTATGGACGTGAATTTGAAGCTAAAAAATTAATTTTCCACTACACTTTTTGATTTCAGACTACACACTTTTAAATCCGGACTACACAATGTGTCAGAAAAAGCAACATGTTAGGCCCTGAATACCGCATATTTAAAAAGAAAAGAGATGAAAGAGGAACGACTGTGATCCTTGTGTGATATAAAAAAGTCATCTTTCAATAAATTTTCTAATTCGAACAATTATCTACATCTAAGGTTAATAAAACAAAACTATTTATAAATTATCTCTTTTTATGTCACTTTTTCTACAAAATCTTTACAAAAGTCGTTGTCGTAAAATGTCTCTCACTTTGGTTAAAAAAATGCGTGAACACGTGCAAATTATTGTATAAAAATAGTAGGTACCAATCGTTTGCTTTACAAACGATAAATTTCTGAAGTATACAAAATAAATTAGTCAAATGCGTAGAAAGAGAAGATTTTTTAATTAGCATTTTAATGCCAGTTCAAGTTTAAGTTAAGAATTGCCAAAGGTAACTGCCAAAGTTGTTTATAAAATCTTTTATCGTTTATGGCAGTTGTTTTAACTTTATAGCGATTGAAAGCAGTTAAATCTATACAATCAAACGATTGTTATTTAACGACTGATCGACTTATTATTCCATTGATCAGAACAACTCCGCAAAGTATTTTTGGACACCATTTGGATTCCATGAATAGAAATAAATTATAGTATCTTTAAGTTTAACAAAGAGCTCTCCTGGAGCTCAGAATTAACACTGCCTTTCTTATTTCTAGAATATTAATATTAGGAAATAAAGCTTCTGAAACGTTAACAGTTTGTAGGTTTTCGGAACCTCGAAGTTTTAAATATAGTCAACATTTTTTATACGATGGCATCCCTTTTAAAATTCTAAGATAACTATATATATTTTATATATATATATATATATATATATATATATACTATAACTTCTAAATATGGACTATGATTTTGTAAATTATTCTATGTAATCAGTCTGTGCATAAAAAGGTACTCGATTTGTAATTAATTAGTTTTTGTATTACAGGGCGCTTGTTGTACTACTGATAGAAACGCTCCTTCGTTCAAGAATTTTTTCAGGAGAGTACTTACGAATTATTGTCTTCAAAAGATTTGAATGCTCAACTCTATTTGTTCTGATCTTCTTATAATTGAGAAAGCTGATGCTTTTCGTGGTATCTACTCAATTTTCTTGATTGAGAAAACTCCTTGTTTTCGTCCCCTTTGATTTCCTTCAAATCCTTTCCAGTAGATTACTGGGAATTTCCTGGAATATTCAAGTTGCGAGTCTGCATTTTAGTTTCCAGATGAAAAAATTCTGTTCAGTTTAGCTATTTGACCGGAACATTTTTTAACAAATAATTTTGAAAATTATTAAAAAAGAAAGTTTTACAGAAATACAGTAAGTTGGACTATATTTTAACTTTGATATTCGATCTATTTAGAGAGATTTATTACTATTTGTAAGAAATTTTTTTAAATAGAACTCAGGACGAATTGAAAGTGAAAATAGACTGAAAGAATAACTTGAGGATTTGAAAATATCAAATTATTATTACTTTGTATGTTAAAGATCGTTTCCTCTTGAGTTCTTGAAGTGGAAAAAATTTTGCCGAGATTCTTTCCTTGGCGATGATGGACGATTGAATCCTTTTTGATCTTCTCAATTTAGTAGCAGGAAATTGATAAACTGTAGATATTCTTGTCGACCTTCTTACTCGATTTCCAATTGTTTCGCTTGAATCCTCGTCCACTGACATTTCACAACTACATGTTTCTGAAGAATCATTGATGTCAAAAGAGCAGTCAGTCTCAGTTTCTTCAGTCTCTGCCTCTTCAGTCTCTGAAGCAAATGTGGTGGATTTCGATATCCTGTACTCAATATTTTCTTTCCGATTTTCCAAGGATTCTCCCTGTATTCTTTTTTTACAAGATTCATTCTGGGGCAAAATGTGTTCTTTTTTCTGAGAAACAAAAGCCATTTCATCGTTTTCAACGAGTGGATTATGAAGAATTATTTCTTCATAATCCCAGTCAGATTTCTTTTTAGTTATAACTGAATCAGTGCTTTTACTCGTATTTAAAGAATGACTTTCCATCGTATAATTTGAATTCGAAGTGTTAAAACTGTTTATAATATCTTCAGTTACAGATAATAAAACATCGACAGAGTTCTGATCTTTGTGATTAAAGTAAAACGATGGTTTTCTTAGATCAATGTTTTCTTTTGAAGGTTCAGAATCTAATTTTTTTGGTGAATTATGAGAAACTGGAATTTCATTTTCTTGCTCTGGATTGAAAGTTTTTAGAGCTTCGAAATTGATTCTCGATTTATCAATGCTTACAATAACTTTCATAGGCTTTCGAATACTCTTCTTTAGTTCGATTCTTTTTCGATTCGCCAAGTAGTATATCTTTTCGTTGATATCTTTAACGTATTTATCAACTAGTTCCTTACTGTAGACTCTCATATTCTCGATAATCGAAACAAGATTGTAAACTTCTCTCCAATCTTTTGCTGAGAGAGGATCATGTTTATTGATAGTGTAGTCTTTTTCAGACATTTTAAAGCAGACGAGAGTCCTGCAACTGAAAATTACAATTCTGTAAACATTTTCATTGTAAATTATCAATTTTTTTAAAGTTCAATGAAAAAAAGTTGAGCAGTGTTTGAAATTCGAATGAAAACTCAATTTTAGATAACTAATTATTAAATATTGTGTTGTTTGTGTAATAAGAAAGATATATGAATAGGCGGATAGTAATTTTTTAAAGAATTAAATATAGAAAACAATTTGAATTGAGTTTGCGAGAAAATTTCTAAATTCTGATCCCAAAATACTGCGAATTTAGAGAAGAGGCCATTCAAAAACTACGTGACGCTATTTCAAAAACTTTTCCCACCCCTCCCCTTCTTCGTCACAGATCATGACAGCATCACACAAATACAAACACCCCCTCCCCTTTAGGGCAAATTTTTTTATTCGATTTCATTTGATAAACGCCTAAAATAAAACACAAAACATACTCTCAAAATTCAAAACAGGGGAAATGGCGTGTTTCTTCAAAAAAATAAGGGAATAAATTATTCTGAATGAAATTAATGTATAGGTACGATATTGAATTAAAGTCGAAATATATTGCATTTTCAACAAAAAAAGATGAATTTTCAACGAATGAGTTTTTTTTTAGTTTCCAATCTTGAAAGTCGAATGATTTGGAAAACAGTTGACTTTGGAACCCAAAAAGATGAATTTCAAACCAAGAAAAATGATTTTTTAACTATATAGTTGAAATTTTTAGCAAACAAAAAAATTAATTTTAGACCAACAGTTGCATTTTCAAGAAAATAATTGAAGTTTTAACCAAAGGGTCGAATTTTCAAACCAAAAAAATTGAAATTCAACCACAGTTTTATTTTTAAATAAATAGATGAATCTTTAAGCTAAAAACATGAATTTTTCAGAAGACAGTTGAATTTTAAATCGAGAACTTTTCTACAAAAAAAGATGAATTTTAAATCAAGAGGGACAAATTTTCTTTCCAACAAGACGAAATTAAAAAAAAAGTTTCATTTTGAACCAAATAGTTGAAGCTTCAAGCAAAGAAGACGAATTTTTTAGAAGAAAGTGGAATTTTTATCAAAAAAAATTCATTCTCAACCAAGAAAGGTAATTTTTCTACAAAAACGATGAAGTTACAATCCAAAAAAGATTCATTCTTAATAAAAAATTATTATTATTATATTAATTGGTTAAAAATTTGATTATTTTGTTGAAAATACAACTGTCTTCTAAAAAATTCGTATTTTTGGCTTCAAATTCAACTACAAATTTGGTTAAAACTACAAAGCTAAAAACGATAAAATTTTCATCCACAAATGGATCAAGCTTTTAGTTAGAAAAATTAATATTTAACAACAACAAATGAATTTTCAATAAAATATTTCAATCTTCAACCAATAAAATGAATGGTTAACAAAGTAGTTCCACATTTAACCAAATAGTTTAATTTTCAACCAAAAAAGATGAATTTCCAATAACAATTTAATGCTTGTATTTTAAACTAAAAAATTAAATTTTCAATCTTCAAACCAATAAAACGAATTTTTGACAAAGTCGTCCAACTTTCTACTAGTTCGTTAATTATACGAAAAAAAAGATGAATGCTCAATGAAAAATTCAATAGTAGAATTTTCTAGTAAAAACTAAAAATTTTCGACCAAAATAAATTCGGTAAATTATCAGTAACAAGATTCCTTGTCTATCAGAAAAAAGATAAATTTTCAACAAAATAGATGAATTTTTAATCAAATAGTTTAATTTTCAACTTATAAAGATGATTTTTGAACCTGATGGTCGAATTTTCAAACCAAAATGATTAAATTTCAACTAAAACAATTATATTTTCAACTAAATAGTTGTATTTGAAGCCGAAAAGACGAATTTTTTAGAAGACAGTTGTAATTTCAACAAAAGAATCAAATTTTTAACCGAATAATAAAATTTGACAACAAAAAGATGAAGTTTATACTAAAATAGACGAATTTTCAAACAAATAGTTTTCCTTTTTAAACAAAAATAGAATGGTTAAATCTTTAGTTCAACTTTCAACCAAGTATTTAATTTTTTAAACAAAAAATATGAATTTTTTAAACAAAAAATATTAATTTTTAATGAAAAATTACAAAGTCGAATTTTCCTGCAATAAAAGAATCAAAAATGGAGCAGTTATATTTTGAGTATAAAAAAATTAATTTTCCACCAAAGATATGAATTTTCAACTAACGTGATTCCTTGTCTATCAAAAAAGAAGACGAATTTTCAACCAAATAGATGAATTTTTAACCAAATAGTTTAATTTTCAACCTACAAAGATGATTTTTGAACCGAATGGTCGAACTTTTAAATAAAAAAAAAAAATTTCAATCAAAAGAATCAAATTTTCAACCAAATGATCAAACTTGATACCAAAACAACGAATTTTCAAAAAATTAGTTGAATCTTAAACCAATAAAATGAATTTCTAACAATTTAGTTCAACTTTCAACTAAAAAAGATGAATTCTTAATGAAAAATTTAATAGTGTAATTTTCCTGTAATAAAAACGATCTATTTTCTATTAAAAATGGAACAGTTCAATTTTGAGTGGAAACGATTAATTTTCAACAAAATAGTTAGATCTTAAACCAAGTAGTTGAATTTTCAGCGAAAAATATGAATTTCCAATTAAAGATTGAATGGTTGAATTTTAAACTAAAAATTATTAATTTTTAGGCATAAATGGACTAGTTGAATTTTCAGTTAAGTACATTAATTTTTGAACAAAAAAGAACAAAGTTTCAACAAAATAGTACAATTTTTAACCAGAAGAGATGAATTCTCAAAAAAAAATATAGTAGTAGAGTTTTCAAATGAAAAGAATAAACTTTCAATCAAGAAAAGTTGGATTTTCTTATTGGTCTCTATTAATTCAGTTCGCAGGGACGTCTGAAAAATCCGAATTATTAAATATCCGAACTAGAAGATACCCGAATTTCAACAATTAAAATTTTTTATTGAATTAAATTATTACAATTAAAATTTTTATTTATAAAAGAAATTTTAATTGTTTATATTCGGGAATTTTCTACTTCGGATATTTTATAATTCCGCAATTTTATGTCAGGAATTTCATTATTCGGAAATTGTATTATTCAGGAATTTTATTATTTGGGATTTTTCAGTCGTCCCAGTTCCCATTTCAGTGAAAAAATGAAAAAAGGGGGAAGCTTCTTGAAAAAAGGAAGAAGTTTCTTGAAAAAAGGGAGAATAGGGGAAAGAGTGTGAAGCCTGTATTTAGATTTTAGATGCTTCACTTGTAACATAAAATTACTACTTTTAATTTCTTCAAGCATTTCAAAAAATTGTGATTCACATTTATATTTTCCACGTGTGATGTCACATCTGTGTTAACCCCTCCCCACCTCTCAACGTCACAAATCGTCACAAAAACCTGTTACGTTCACCCCGTGACAGTGCGACGTAGTACTTGAACGGCTCCAAAAAGTACTTTTCTTGGACGATTTTCACTTTTTATACAAACCTGTATGGTGGTTTACGATTTTCAACCATCATTCAGCAACATAAAACACTTGCTTCTCATATATGTCGTCGTATTTATAGTCTGCAATCTCAGCAGTTTGAATTGGGTTGAGTCGCAAAATATCAGTCTAATTTGTTCTGTTAAATTTCCTGCTAATTAAACGAAAACGGTCAAAACATGTATATAAATAGGTCAAAATAAAAATGACGATTAATTTAGAAAGAAAGGCACTTACATGATAAATTGTGATATATTTGTACCCGTTCCAAAATGTTGAGTTTGTTACACATAACCAAACTTTCGAACCAGCACGTTTCAAACAATGTAACTGAACATTAAAATCAAGGTTAAGTATATCCAATTAATGATAAGTATTATTCAGAATTAACCAATAAAAACAGAAATATGACGTAAGATATTTATATGGATTCTCAATTTATAAAAAATATCTATAAAATTTTACCGGTGTTCAACCGGTCCAACACGATTTTTTTTGAGGTTATGGATGGAAGTATTTGTTTATAGATGGCAGCACAAGGCAAATCCAAATCGAGAAGCGGGAATTATATATTTTTTAAATACCAATAATATTTTTTCATTAAATGTGTATTAAATAATACCGAAATTTTAGTTAAATAATATTTCTTCACTCTAATTCGAATTATTGACTATATAAAATGACGTGAGATAATGAAATTGAAGAGTAAATTTTTTAAACTTATTCATTATTTTTGTATTGATAATATATGTTTGTCTATTAATATAGAAAACTTAATAATTTATTAATTAAAAAAAATAATAATTAAAAAATCCAAATACTTTTCCAACCAATTCACATTTTTTTAAATAAAAAATATAATTTTTGCAAAGTCGTATTATAATATTTTTAATTCTTTCTTATAGCCCGGTAATTTTGTTAATTTTTATAATTTAATTATATCTCTTAAAAAGTCTACTGGCAAATTAGCTGTTATAAAAGGAAATTTAATTTTAAAACTAAAATGTGAAAATGAATACGATAACACCATGGCAACAATTTTGCATAACATTATTCTCTCTCAGGAATGTACTTCGTATTAAAAAATGTGATCGATAAAAGCTTTTTCAGATATTAAAACTTTGATGTTAAAATGATTTGGTTTATAACCATTTTTAATGAAAAATTATTTATGAATAAGGCAATATAATTATGTTTGAAGGGTGGTTATAAATAACTGGGTAACGAACAAAATCGCAATTTGCCACGAGAGAGAAAAAAAATTCTGTAAATTCGTAATCACCATTTAAAGGTAAAAATAAATTCCTCTTCCGAGTTGAAGTATCGCTGAATTTAGTGCAAAAAAGTTTGATTAAAAAAATTTATCCAGTTGCGGGGAAATAGATGTGGAAAGTAACAATCTCAAAGTGACACTAACAACAATCGAGACAGGCTCCTCTGTGGATTACAATAAAAATGAAATCTTTAGTGTAATACAAAAAAAAAAACTTTCACCCGAGATATTAAGTTTTTTAATGCGGATAAAAGATAAAAGCCAATTCCGAGTAAATAGTCAGAGAATTTTAAGGCTAGAATTTCTGATGATTTGAAAATCGGCTTTCGGTGTCAATAAAAAATTTGAAATTTTTACAAAAATAAAAACTTACTCCTGAGATATGGGAAGACTCAATGAGAGTAAAAACGTTTGTTCTGAAAAAATGATTCTGTTCTGAGAAAATCAAGATTTAGTGTGACGATATCGCACTATGACCCACTTCTCGCTGAAAAGTCGATAAAAAGAAGACATTTTTTTTACTTAACGATAATAATTGCAAGAAGTATCGATGATGAAAGGAAGAAAAGAGTTATTACCACGTTAACATTTTTTAACTAATTTGACAGATAATTTAAATTGATTTTTTTGAATTATCGTCTTAGAAACGTTATTTCAAACAAATCCTTTTAACACAACACGTATTTGATTTTTGAAAAAATTTTTTATGCAATAAACACATTTTTGTAAAGATGTTAGTTATCTATTTCTGCACTGCCACCCTTTATTTGTAATTTGTAAGTGCATAGTCTACAATAATTAGAGACTTTGAAGGCTTTTCTTTTTATATTTTGAATTTTTAAATCGTTTTCAAATGAAAAATGGATCGAAATTATAATGTATATGAATTGTTAAATTATGCCTGATTTAATTGCCATCGAAAGGGACTATTGATTGTAAAATTATAATTCAATATTGAACAAAATTTGATCATTCGCGTTCAGGTCACTTTAGTGTAATTATTATACCTAGAAAATTAGGTCTCTTGTGGCATGTCATATGTCAGAATAGACAAGTTGCAAAACTTGATTGTTTATATCTGTGAGAATAAGCTATCGGGAAAGTTAAGTGACGTTTCCTTTAGCTGAAAATAAACGTTTACTTTTGATTGAATATTCGTCCCTCTTGGAAGCACCATTTCTTTGATCTATATTTGGAATCTATTACAATTACGATAGTTACAAATAATAATTTGTAATTCTTAAGAATTACAACATTTTCATCAAATTTATAATGGTTAGAAAACTAATATTTAAGATTATTAAATTATTATTATTATCAAGTTATTAAATTGTTATATATTTAAGATTTCATACTTAAACTATTATTTAATTTAATATTTGATTCTTGCAACTCTCGCTTATCTTTTGAAATCATTTCAGCGATGCCTCACGATTATTTTGAGACAAAAAAAAAAAAAAAAAAAAAAAAGAATAGAGGGATTGTTAAATAAATTTAATTTTTTTTTATTTTCAGATTATTATGTATATTTTTGTAAAAATAACTCAAAGCGTTGCCTTTGTAACTGAAACTCTGTAGTTTGTCATCAAAAAAAGTATTTAAACGTTAAATATCTTTGGACATCCGGGACTCATTAAAATTTTGGAAAAAGTGTAAAAAATTTATTAAAAAAATTAGTTTTGTATTTGTGAAATAGCCTATTTCCTGTTCACTGTAGATAAAAACAGTAACAATATTAGTTAAAGCAGACTTAATTAAGAGGAGATCTAAAAAAGAGTTATATCTCTCATACGTCCGAAGTGTTGAAAAATACTCACGCTATTTTGAAAACTTTTTCCACCCCTCCCATTTTTCGTCGCTTCAACCATAAATTAATCCAGAGAGACGAATTTTCAACTAAACGGTTTGAAATTTCGAACAAAAAACATAACATTTTAACAAAACGTTGAATTTTCGACCTATAGAGATGAATTTTCAACCAAATAGTTGAATTATCAACGAATTTTCAACAAAATAATTTAATTTTTAACCAAATTGTTGAATTTTTAACCAAATAGTTGAACTTTCAACCTATAACGATTAATTTTCAAAGAATTAGTAGAATTCTTAAATACAGTTTAATTTTTAAGCCAAGAAGACGATTTTTTTTAGAAGTTAGTTAAATTTTTAATCCAAGAGAACAAATTTTCAACAAAATAATTACATTATAAAAAAATATAGTTGCATATTTAAGCAAAAAATACGAATTTTTCATAAGACAGTAGAAGTTTTAATCCATAATGACGAATTTTTAACGTAAAAGTTTTCGACCCAAAAAGGTGACTTTCTAACAAAGTAGTTGAATTTTCAACAAAATAATTAAATCATCAACAAAATAGTTGAATTTTCAACTAAAACAATGAAATGTAAAAAAAAAGTTTCAGCAAAAAAGTTCAGTTCTCAATCAAGTAGTCGAATTTTCAATAAAAAAAATTAATTCTAAACGAAAAATATAATACTTGATATTTCAACCAAAACAGATTAAATTTCAACCAAACAGTTGAACTTTTACCAAATAGAAATGAAATTTCTACCAAAAAAGATGAGTTTTCAACCAAGAAAGTTTGCTCATTCAAGAAAGAAAAAAAAACCGACTAAACTGTTGTATATTTAAGCCAAAAAGGTGAATTCTCCACAAAACAATTGAATTTTCTAACCAAAAATATGAATGTTCAAACAAAAAGTTTATTTCAGACCAAATGTTTGAATTAGTTTACCAATATCATAGAATTTTCAACCCAATAAGATGATTTTTCAACAAATCAGTTCCATTTTTGAGACAAAATCATGATTTGTCAACAAAAAAATGAATTTTTAACAAAGAAGTTTAGATTTAAACCAAGTAGTCAAATTTTCAATAATGAATGAATAATTTTAAAGAAACAATATGATATTTGATGTTTCAACCAAAAAAGATTTTGATTGGAAATAAAAAACAGTAAAATTTGACAAAAAAGGTAAATTTTCAACAAAAAGTGTAATAGTTGATATATGAACCAAAAAAGATTTCAATTTTAAATAAAAAACAGTTGAATTCAACCAAAAAATAGGAATTTTCTACAAAATAGTTGAATCCTCAACAAAAAAAGATTAATTTTTTACCAAACCGTTGCACTTATAACGAAAAAAGGTAAAATTACTACCAAATAAAATGCATTTTTAACCAAGTTTTTTCATTCCAGAAAGAAAAAAAATGTCATACAAACCTTCATATATTCAAGCCAGGAAGGCGAATTTTCCACAAAACAGTTGAATTTTCTACCCGAAAATATGAATTTTAAAACAAGAAGATGAATTTTCAACAAAAGAGTTGCATTTTCAACCAAGAAAGATTTTTCAGTCGAAAAAGAAAAAACATCAAACAGATTGTTGAATTTTTAAGCCAAAACTACAAATTTGCTACAAAACAGTTGAATTTTCAACCCTCAAATGTGAATGTTCAACAAAATAGTTGAAATTAATATGAAAATATGAACTTTCAACAAAAAAGTTTCTTTTTAAGATAAAAAGTCGAATTTTTTAGAAAACAGTTGACTCTTCAATCAAGAAAGGTGAATTTTCAATCAAATACTTGAATTTTAAACCAAAAATATGAATTTTGAACCTTACAAAGATGAATGTTCAAACCAAAAACACAAAGGACCCCGCACCAAATGTATAGAAAAAAGCCTTATGATAAAAAATTCTAAAAAAAATTTTTTCTTGTATTTTCGAACCTCCAAACTAAAAATTCGAAAGAAAAATGTCAGAAAGATGGACACTTTTTAGACAAACACTTGTCCAAAGTTTCGATTTTTACATGTATTTTGATGGTAAAATGCTTTTTTTAGCAAACGGTTTTTTTCCCTCAAAAACGCTATGATAGATTTGACTAAAACTTTTATATTTTGACGATCAGGCGTACCGAATCAAAAGATTCATACCCACAAACTAGAAAGATTAACGATTCCTTGGGTATACAGCATGTTTTTGGGGGTGTTTTTGTACCCTAAACATCCAAGTAACATATGTAAATCATCATTTCTTAGTAACTAAAATCAATAGAGATTTTTATTCAATTGCTACTGTATGAAACGACTTTCCAATAAGTGGAGTAAGTGTACATAGCAAGAATATGTTTTGAACTCATTTTAGGGGATGTTTTACCATCCCTTAAACAATGAGTCTGAAGTTCCTAGCGCATTAATCAATAACGAAAAATAATTTTATTTTTAAATGCATGAAAGCTGCTATTTTATGATAGAAAATAGTCGCGTACAACCCTAAAAACTTCTCAAAGCACTTTCAACCCCTCATCAGATATAAAACTCACCCAAGCTACCCCTAAATATTTTTAAAATTCAACAAACCCAACCTAATTCAAAAATCCGCCCAGTTTTTGCTGATAATAATTTCAATTGATGCCAAAGGGGCACACATAAAGTCTCAACCCTTCAGAACATGTAGAACTCACCCCAGACACCCCCAAATTTTTTTTTTAATTTTCATTAAAATCACCCTAATGCAACAGTTACCCTAATACAACAGGTTTGCAGAGGTTTGTGCAAGTTCGTGTTTATGAATATTTGAATTTCCCACATAAAAGTACTGTTGCAACTTATTGGTACAGTTTCGTACAAGTTACAACAGGTTTTCTCAGGTTGGTACAAGTCCGAGTTTATGAATATTTGAATTTCCCGTGTAATAATATTTTGATAAGTTATTGGTAAAGGTTAGAACAATATTACAACTTTTTTGTGTAAAAATAGTCTTACAACTTAATCGTACAGGTTGAAACCAGTTAAAGCAGGTTTGTACAGGTTGGTACCAGTTACTATTATTTATTTTCTTACATATTATGAGTGTATTTATATTTCAATTATTACTACGGTTAATATCGCTTTAATATAAATGCACTTGACTTATATTTTTTGTTATCAATTTTAACGTGTTTGGAAAAGTACGATGTGAATTATCTTTGGTTATTTTCTGCCTTAATCTTGAAGTTTTGAAACATTTTTTTGCACATTTGGCATCAACTGAAAACATTTTCAGAAAAATCCTAGTGTACTTTGAAAGTAGGGTGATTTTATTGAATTTTAAGAATATTTAGGGGTTGCTGGGGTGAGTTCTATATGTGCTGAGGGATTGAGACACTTTTTTGTCCCTTTGGCATCAACTGAAAACATTATCAGAAAAACCTGGCGTATTTTTGAATTAGGGTGATTTTATTGAACTTTAAAAATATTCGGGGGTGGCTGAGGTGAGTTCTACATGTGCTGAAGGGTTGAGACTTTATGTGTGCCCCTTTGGGATCAATTCAAATTATTATCAGCAAAAACTGGGCGGATTTTTGAATTAGGTTGGTTTTGTTGAATTTTCAAAATATTTAGGGTTATCTTGGGTGAGTTTTATATCTGATGAGGGGTTGAAAGTGCTTTAAGAAGTTTTTAAGGTTGCACGCGACTATTTTCTGTCATAAAATAGCAGCTTTCATGCATTTAAAAATAAAATTATTTTTCGTTATTGATTAATGCGTTAGGAACTTCAGACTCATTGTTTAAGGGATGGTAAAACATCCCCTAAAATTAGGTCAAAACATATTCTTGCTATGTACGCTTACTCCACTTATTGGAAAGTCGTTTCATACCGTAGCAGTTGAATAAAAATCTCTATTGATTTTAGTTACTGAGAAATGATGATTTACATATGTTACTTGGATTTTTAGGGTACAAAAACACCCCCAAAACATGCTGTATACCCAAAGAATCGTTAATCTTTCTAGTTCGTGGGTATGAATCTTTTGATTCGGTACGCCCGATCGTCAAAATATTAAGGTTTTAGTCAAATCTATCATAGCGTTTTTGAGGAAAAAAAACATTTTGCTGAAATAGGCATTTTTCCATTAAAATACATGTAAAAATCGAAACTTTGGACAAGTGTTTGTCTAAAAACTGTCCATCTTTCTGACGTTTTTCTTTCCAATTTTTAGTTTGCAGGTTCGAAAATACAAGAAAAATTTTTTTTTAGAGTTTTTGATCATAAGGCTTTTTTCTGTACATTTGGTGCGGGGTCCTTTTCAATAAAAGAGTTGAATTTTTAACCAAGAAGGATTTTTCATTTAAGAAAGAAAAATAAATGTCAACCAAACTGTTGAATATTCAAGCCAAAAAGGGGAATTCTCCACAGATCAGTTGCATTTTCTAACCGAAAATATGGATTTTTAACCAAAATAATAGAATTTTCGACTTAAAAAGACGAATCTTCTACAAAACAGTTAAATTTTAAACTAAAAACTATCAGTTTTCAACAAAAAATGGAACAGTTAAATTTGCGATTCAAAAAGTTGATTTTCAACGAAAGAAAAGCGAATTTTCAACAGAATAGTTAAATTTCCAACCAAAAAGATGGATCTTCAACTAAAAAGTTTATAATAATAATATAGGTTTTTCTCAATTTCTCTTCGCAAAAATGGAGCATAACGATTGTTATGTCTCTGATATAATTTTAACTAAATTAACTAAATTATTATTGATGTAAGCATAAAATTTAGAATACATAAAACAATTTAAAGTAATTAATAATTTTTTAACGAAATTTAACTGGAAAATGAAGAATTTTAAGCAATGAAGAAGAGGAATAGGAATCTAAAGAAATATTTAAGATGTTGATGAACTCCAAATTTTTTTTTGTCCTGATGAGGAAAACATATGTTTTCGAAACGTTGGCTACTGAAAGTGTGCAATAAAGGATTCAACAACTAATCTCCTTTTATTTGGTCTGAAGTATGTCGAAAAAAAATACCTATATTATTATTATAAATTTATATCACTCAGACAAACAACATCGCTCAAAACACCATCATTAATCTAACAACTAAAAAGTTGTTATTCACATTTATATATTCCATGTGTGATATTACATTCTGCGTTAAACACTCCCCCTCAGAAATGACAATTATTGATAAATTATTCAGAATATTGAACATATTTCCATTTCAGAAAATATATATTTTTAACTGAATTTTTTGATAAGCTCTTTCGATAGAAATGTCAATTGAAGTATTTTTTATATATAAAATTAAACAATATGTAATTTAAAACAAAGATTAATGTGCAAAAATAATAGGAATTTTTCAATTCGGAATATTTTAGATGGCTGCATAATCTTCTATCAGAGATGATGGATTATGAAAAATGAGAATGATAATGTCATCTCCTAACACATGCATATAACATGCTTAATTATTCGAAAAGCCTTTATAT
This sequence comes from Andricus curvator, assembly GCA_932195095.1. NCBI lineage: Eukaryota > Metazoa > Arthropoda > Insecta > Hymenoptera > Cynipidae > Andricus > Andricus curvator. The sequence continues at coordinate 1,193,040 of CAKNYM010053407.1, forward strand.
TATCCGACTACTTTGATGATATATTACGTTATGGCGCTTCATTTTAATCAAATTAAAACGCACTGTAAATGAAAGCACTTTAAATTTATAAGTGAATTAACACCTTCACACTGAAGGCATGCTGCTTTTCTTACAACCGGAGACAATATGCTCTTGGTGTCAAAGTCATGAGTCTACACTTTACACTGCTTCCACTAAGCATTCTTAATAGAGCAATTACACGAAAAGCAAGTTTGCTTCCAAAAACCGTGAAATTGAAGATATAAAAGGTTTTATCCCCGATAAAAAAGACCACACTATTAAAGACGAAATACATGTCTTTTTTCTCTGACCTTTCTTGAAAATTCACTCGATAGCGACCCTCACGGGAATAATGGTATAAGAAGATATATCGACACCCATTATCTGAAAACACCATTTTTTCGACATTCAAAACGATGTAAATTTTCTCGAATCAATGATAACTGATGAAGTTATTATTCACGAGTTACATTTGGCGAGGGCTGATATCGACCTTTTTTTATAATATTATATATATATATATATATATATATATATATATATATATATATGGCAACGGACATACCACGCTGGAAACACCAGTTCCCGTTAGATCACTGAAGTTAAGCAGTGTTGGGCGCGGTTAGTACTTGGATGGGTGACCGTCTGATACTACTGCGTTGCTGTTGGCGGTGGTGGGTGTGGTGAGCCCACACTTGTAGTTATTTACTACAAGAAACTATCCACCTAGAAACACTACCCGAATCGGGTAGTGTCACGCTTACCCCTTGAGGCTCGCCGAAAGGGAAATGGCTTAATGGTATATGTATATGTATATATGTATTATTCAAACAGAGTTTTTATAAAGTAATTGACTTCGAATGTCTTTTTTAATTAGTATGTTAGTTTTATAAAGAGATTTCTATTTGTCATCATTTTTTTTTAAATCTTCACAAATTACAAAAAAAAATCTGCCATAGAAACTACAATTTATTGTAGTATAATTTATTATATCTTATTGAACTCTTTTTCTCGTTTTTTTCGCTTAAATGAATTGAAAAGTCTACTATTATATTTTTGTTTCAGAATTTATTTCTTTTTGTTAAAAAATCGACTATTTAATTGTAGATTTAACTATTTTGTTGAAAAATGTTTTTTTTTAGTTGAAAAATAATTTTGTTTACTGAGAATTTGACTAATCCATTTTGGCTGAAAATCGATCGTTTTTAATCGAAAATTGAACAATTGAATTTTTCATTAAGAATTCATCTTGTTTGGTTGAAGAATTAACTATTCTGTGAAAAGTTCTTTTTATTAGTTGAAAAATGAACGGTTTTGTTTAAAATGATTTTTTTTGTTGAAAATTTATGTGTTTTGTTGAATATCCGTCTTTTTGATAGAAAAGTTATCTCATCAGATGAAACTTAATCTTTTTGATTGAATATTCATTTCTTTGGTTGAAAATTTAACTATTCTATTTTTGGTTTGAAATCTATCTTCTTTATTTGTAAATTCATGTATGTATTTTCTTGAAAATTTAACTATTCCGTTGAAAATTCGTTTTTCTTTGTTAAAAATAAAATTTTTTCAACTAAAAATGTAAGTATTCCATTTTTGCTTGAATTTTTTTTCAAAGTTGAAAATTTATTTGGTGTAAAACTCGTCTTTCATCTGGTTTAAAAATGAAATTATTTTGGTAGACAATTAATTTCTTTGCCTTTCAAATTCAAAACTTCGGTTGAAAATTTATTTATTTTTTGTTGAATTTGGTTGAATAATATTATTTGGTGGGAAAATCAACTATTACAATTTTCGTTGAAAATTAATTTTTTAGGTTGAAGATTGAATTTTTTTAACTGAAGATTTAACTATTCTATTTTTTGTTGAAGATAGATCGTTTTTAACTGAAAATTCAACTACTTGGTTGAAAATTCATGTATTTTGTTGAAAATCCGTCTGTTTTCGTAGAGGAGTAATTTTATCAGATGAAACTTAATTTTTTGGGTTAAAAATTGGTTTTTTTTATGGAAATTTAACTATTCTATTTTTGGTTTAAAATGTATCTTTTTTAGTTGAAAATTCGTTTTTTGTTGTTAAAAATTAATTTTTTTAAATTGAAAATGTAACTATTTTATTTTTGCTTGAAAATTTATCTTTTTTAGTTGAAAACCCATTAATTTTAGTTTAAAACTCGTCTTTTTGGTTTGAAAATTAAATTATTTTGGTAGAAAATTCGTTTCTTTGGCTTCCAAATTCAACTTTTCTGGTGGAAATTTCAACTATTAAACTTTTTGTTGAATGTTCATTTTTTTGGTTGAAGATTCATTTCTGTTGTTGAAAAATGAACTGTTTCTTTGAAAAATCTCTTTTTCTACTTGAAAAGTAATTGTTTTAACTAAGAATTTAGTTATTCTATTCTTGGTTCAAAATTGATCTTTTTGAGTTAAAAATTCAACTATTTGGTTGAAAATTCATGTATTTTATTGAAAATTCATTCTTTTTTGGTAGAAATTTAATCTTATTGATTAAAACTCGGGTTAAAAATTTAACTATTTTACTGAAAATGCATTTTTTTGTTCGAAATAATTAATTAACTAAAAGGTTATCTTTTCTAGTTGAAAATTCATGTATTTTGTTGAAAATTCGTCTTTTTTGGTAGAAAAATAATCTTCTTGGTTGAAAATTCATCTTTTTGGTATAAAAGTCAACTAATTGGTTAACAATTGATCAATTTCGTTCGAAATGCAATAAACATTGGAATTTTCAAAGGATTTTAACGGATTCTTATCAGATTTCCGAAGATTCAAATGATTTTGAGGAGTTTTAAGTTCTTATTGCTCTCAAGGTATTTTAATGAATTTTCTAGAATTTTAGGAAATATCATTAGATTTAATGGAATTTCATGGCTCTTATTTATCCTAGGAATTCTTATGTTCGTCATATTCTGACATTGGAAGTTGCTTATATAGATTAATTTTAATAAAACTTCAATTAGTTTAATATTTTTATGCTTATTTATTAAGATAATTTATTAAGTTCATTTAAACGAAGTGTCTCATCGTCCTGAAATTCGGGATGAGTATAGTCAAATATTTTTCAGACGCTTGACTAGTTGGCCCGAATTTTCGGGACGATCAGTCGATCCCCTTTTCCAACTCCCTGAGTTTTTCAGGATGACTAGACGCAGCCTTATTTAAAATAATTTTTCAATTAAAAAATAAGGGGAATATCGATTATTTTCTGGATTTCAATTAACTTCGTTTGCTGCAAATAATTTTTGTGTTACCGAATTTCAAGATTCAGAAATACAAATTTTATCATTTTAAAGAATATTTTTTGTCTGGATTAACCTAATAATCAAGTGTTTTATAGGTAAGAAGTATACGCTTTACTGATATTTTCCGCATGAAGTCACCTCCAAAATATGCTTGTTCTATAATAATAAAACCGTGTTACCGGATGACGCACTTTAAATGTAATTAAATTTTCACTTCTTGAAGTATAGTGAATAATCTTCAATTATTAACCAATTTAAATGTGGAAATTAAATTTTCAAATCATAAAATTATTGAAATAATGTTTTGTTACCGGATGACATATAAAACTCGAGGACATTTTAAAATTGATCATAACTCTGAAACTATATTTGGAAACGAGAAAAAAGCTTTATTTTGCAATTCTACAATTAATTATGGAAAATACGTGTATTGAACAATTAGATCTTAAGCTTTCTTCTTAAAGATAAAACGTCATAAATTTTAAAAAAAGGTTGTCGGGGATACATTACCGGATGTTGTTTACTCACATTTATTCGATTTTATTTTGTTAAGGAGTAGGGAAACCACCCTACAGTAGATAATCATTCACAGTAGATAACCTTATTTAACTGGAAAACTGGCAAAAAATATGCATTATTTTTGTTAGTACAATATTTCAGCAAGCATACTGTATTTTCTGACGAAGTTTCATTAAAATTTTATAATTAATTAATGTTTGAGAGCAAATAATTAATTTTTACCCTGAAAAAAAAATTTCGCCTCTTTATTATTATTACTTTTTACCTCAATGAACCATTTTTGTGGAATGTTTATACACTAGAATCAAAGCTTGAAGATTAATGAACAATATTTATTGATTAAAAGCGCTATTTCTTTATTATTTATAAATATATGAGGACTGTTTATAGGGCATTACATTTTCCAACAGTAGATAACCAACAGTAGATAATCGCAAAATTGCGAAAAATGTGCCTGTCAAAATTGGCAGTCTGCGACTGTTTCGCAGTTGCTTTAAGTTAAAGGTTGTGTTTGTTTATTTATTTTGATTTGTGAAGTTTTTAAATTTAATTTATTGTAAATAATAAACTAAGAAAATAGTGTAAATTATTATTTATTGAAAAGCACATCAATTTCAGTTGTGTTCAGCAGTCTTTCGGAAAAGATATAATTTTTAGGATTAAGGTATGTCAAAATTTGGCACATTTCTGTCATAACAAGTCAGGTTAAATGGTACGAAGATTAAACATCTCTTATCGATCGTATACCAATCTCACGGAATATCAGAGATAAAAAAATGTCAACAATTTAAGCTCTTATGATTTTTGTGAAATAATCATAGTTTCAACTATTATTTATTCAATAAACTGATTTTAATTGTAAGTATACTAATGATAAATTATAATTATCGAGAATTAGGTATTCTGTCATGCCCAGGAGCAATACCAGAAACGATTATCTATTGATGGATAGAGGTGTCAAAATCGTACCCTTGACCGGGTCTAATAAAAATGTTTAATACAGCTAATGGATCATTTTCGATATATTTGTACATCCTCATCTCAATGAGAAGGTATTGCTTTAATGTGAAAAATGACTTTCGCGGATTTCGTCAAATGTCGACGTTTTGAGGCCCCCTGAGTCAGAAAAAATAGTTATTTGTGATACAAGGACCCTAAGTGGCACTTTTTCGGCCGAGTGTGAAAATTGCAGTACGAGCCGGAGTCGAGGCGTAGCCGAGACGAGTACTGCAATTTACACGAGGTAAGGTGCCACTTAGGGGCCGAGTGTCACATACTATTTTTTATCACACCAGTTAATCATAAGTGCAAATAGGTTGCATAGAGTCCTAATCAAAAAACCCGAGAGGGTTCAGAGACGGAGTCCGGTAATGTGCGTGGGGTAAGAATTCGATACTAAAATATCCTAAGTACCCTAAGTTATTGTTATTATTATACCATTAAGCCATTTCCCTTTTGGGGTAGGTGTGACTTGCTCGATTGGAAAATAGTAGCGTGTGGATGGGTATATAGGTGTAAGGTAGATAGGTATATAGGTGTAAGGTATAAATATTTTAGATTGATCTAGAATTCTCGTGTTATTTATTCAAATGACACGTTCGTTCCGCAACACTGCTCCGACCCAGGTTGCTGATCAATCTCTCTAGCGATCACCCCAAGTGAAGAGCCTCACAAGATTGTTCTGTATGGTTCCCCGCTTGGGCCCATTAGTATGCAGGGTCTTTGTTTCAGGCGTCATTCACTCTGTTGTCACTCTGTTTACAAACTATATTTGTCGCCACACTTTTCCCTCCTGGCATACTACTCTAGCTTCCTTCACGTCCATGCATTTTTTCATGCAAGCTCTCGTGTTTCTATGGCTTCTTATGTCTTCGGATTTATGTCTCTTTCACAGATTCTAACTATTCATACCCTAAGTAAACATTTTACGGCCTATGCTAAAAAGTGCTATTTTAGGTATCGTTCGCAGTACCTAAAATCGGTGTCTATCTGTCGTTTTCGTCGTTGTCGTCGTCTGTATACCGCGGATAACTTTTGGAAGAGTAATCGGATTGAATTGTATTTGGGCACACAGTTTTAGGGGTCAAAAATAAAGATCGAGTTCGTTAACCAGCTATTTTGGATGAAAATTGGAAAAGTTAGACCATTTTCAAAATTTTTGAGACCATTTTTTTAAGATTTGAAAATTCTACGGACGGCTATTCGTAGTTATAAAAAAACTATAACAATTTATCCCCATAACTTCTCGATCAAAAGGAAATTTTAGAGTTACAGCATTTTCAAATCTAAAAATACAAAGGAAAATTTCAAATTTTGATCGCACAAATAATAATGAAAAATCAAAAATTCCAGTTTGCAGTCAAAAAATGCAAGATACGAAAAAAGATGAATTGACAAAAGTTGTGCACCCAAAAAAGAGCTACAAATGTGTTATTAAACATTTTTTGATAAGACGCTTAGTTTTTGTTTTAATCGTGAAAAATTACATAACAAATAAACAAATTAAATTTTTGGATATAAAGACACAAGGTACAATAAAATGTTTAATAACAACATTGTTTTTGAATTCGATCCGGAAATTTGCTTTTAACCTTTTTTTTTTACGAAACACATGATGAGAATGTGTTCGTGAAAGCCGTAGGAGCTTTAACAAAAGAGAATTCACAATCAATAAATTTCAGTTATCGATGGTTTGATATTTAATTTTAAAGTATTATGAAAAAATGTGGGGGATGTAGGATACCACGCGTGAAGCGCGAAACAAATATATTATCGAGCGCAAAGCGTGAGATCCAACAGGTGCGCTCAAATTTGCGAGCCGCGCGCGCAGCGCACGATGACAATGTTTTCTATAAGAATATTCGATTAAATATGTAAGTTTTATTTCAAAAAGAAAATTTATCTTTATTTTTGCAAACTGATACAGTTAAATGCTGTTTAATTTTTTCCCATCTAATGTAGGGTGGTTTCTCCTAAATTAAAAATAATTGGCAGATATGATATTATTGGGGAATTAAAAAAATTATTATAATTTTGAAAAAGCTTAATAAAATTCTGTAATTAACGAAATTATTCCTGCAAATACAAAAGCGAGGGACCACGTTATCGGATGATGTTTACTCACATTTATTCGATTTTATTTTTATATGGAGTAACTTAAAAATAATTGCCAGATATAATATTTTGGAGAATATTGAAAAATTATTATAATATTTTAAAAAAGCTTAATAAAACCTGTAATTAAGAAAATTATTCCTGCAAACACAAGCGACATTCAAAGGACATAATATTGTTATAAAGTTACGTAAGCTCAGTCATATGAAAAAGATTGACATTTATTTTGTAATCTGTTTTTGACAATTTACAAACTGTACTACTTTTCTATTTATGGCCTCCCAAAAATAGTTGTCGACCTTAGAATCTTTGTTCGACCACCGGTACATTCACCCTACATTAAAAATACACGCAATTATTTGTGAACGCAGAATTATTATTATTTATTATATATGACACCTTCTGCATCCATATTCATATAAAATATCACTTCCATATATAGTAAGCCAGACGTGTGTAGTGTGAAATGATTGATGGGAAAGGATAGCGGAAAAAGTGGCGAAGTATAAGGAAAGCCTTATCATTCATCATTATTTCTTATATAGCAATTCATGAGATGTACGAGTTTGAAAAAAATATTGTTTTAAAATGATGATAAAGGACCGATCGTTTCCAAATATGGAAAAATTCTTCTATATTTTACTTATGCCTAATGACTAGAATAAAAATAATTAAGTGTGGTTGCAGGATCAGTTATTGTAAAATTATCAATCGAAACATTTTCTATTGTAAATTTACACTATTCGTGAACTAATTACCCTTTCTTTGGAAAAAAAATTCGGTTCATTTTCCAACATTTTGTTATAGATTTTACAGAAAATCTTATATAATTTGAAAAAGTTGAAAAAATTTAAGTATTTTGTTGGAAATTCGTTTTTAATTAATTTTTTAAACTGAAAATTCAACTATTCCATATTTTGTTTAACATTTATCTTCTTTGCTTGAAAATTCAGCTATTTGGTTGAACATTTCTGTATTTTGTTAAGACATTGTTTTTTGAGGCAGAATATTAATCTTCTTGGTGACTATTGCACCTTTTTGATTGAAAATTCATTTCTTTGGTTGAAAATTTAATTATTAGGTTAAAGTTCCTTTGAAAATTCAAAAGTTGGTTGAAAATTCATGTATTCTGTTAAAGTCAATCTGTTTTGGTAGAAAATTAATCTTTTTAATTAAAAATTCATCTCTATGATTAACATTTTTTTTTTTATTGAAAATTAATTTTTTCAACAAAAAATTCAACTGTACACTTTTTTGTTGAAAATTCATTTTTTGGTTGAAAATTTAACTAATTGTTGAAAATTCGTTTCTTCGGTCAAAAATTGAACTATTAGGATCAAATTCCATTAAAAATTCAAAATTTGGTTGAAAATTCATGTATTTTGTTAAAGTTGATCTTTTTGGGTTGAAAATTAATCTTTTTCGTTAGAAATTCATCTCTGTGATTGAAAATTATTTTTTGTATTGAAAATTAATTAATTTAATTAAAAATTTAACTGAACACTTTTTTGTTGGAATTTCATTTCTTTGGTTGAAGATTTAACTGATTGTTGAACATTCATCTATTTTGTTGAAAATTTGTCTTTTTTGGGTTAAAAAATCAACTATGAAGTTAATCATTAATTTTTTTGTTTGAAGATTCATTATTTTAGTTAAATATTAATTTCTCTGCGTAGGAATTTAACTATTTTGTTGAAAATTTATTTCTTTTTGTAAAAAATGAATTTTTTCAACTTGAAATTTAAGTATTCCATGTTTGGTATTCAATCTTCTTCAGTTCCAAATTAAGCTATTAGGTTCAAATATGTAATGGTTATGTAAAGACTCTCAAACCAGTAAAAGAGAGAGTGTATAAACAAATAAAGAAGAAGCTATTTGGTTAAAAACTTCTGTATTTTATTGAAACTGTGACTTTTGTGGTAGAATACTAACCTTCTTGGTGATTAACTCACCTTTTTGGTATAAAATTTATTTCTTTGGTGAGAAACTTAATATTAGGTTGAAAATTCCTTTAAAAATCAAAAATTTGCTTGAAAATTCATGTATTTTGTTGAAAATTTTACTTTTTTGGTTGATAATACATCTGTTTGGTTGAAAATTCAACTATTGGGTTAAAAATGGCTTTTTTTGGTTGAAGATTGATTATTTTAGTTAAAAATGGATTATTTTGCTTAAAAATTCAACTATTTTGTTGAAAATTTATTTTTATTTGTTGCATATGAATTTTTTTGACTGGAAATATAACCCTTCTCGTCTTTTTTGGCTTAAAAAAGCAATTATTTTGGCAAAATATGGATATTTTTGGGTTATAAATTCAACTTTTTGGTCAAAAATTCCTCTTTTTGATTTGAAAATTAGTCTGTTTTATTCAAGGATTCAAATAATTTCTTGAAAATTCATATTTTTTGGTTTAATTTAACTGTTTTTTATTGAAAATTAAATTCTTCGTTGGTAAAAATATCAACTATTAAACTTTTTGTTGAGAATTCATTTTTTCATCGAAAATTCATCACTTTGGTTGAAAATTGATATATTTTCGTTGCAAATTCCCTTCTTCTTGGCTGAAAATTGATTTGTTTAACTCAAAATGTAATTCTTCCATTTTCTGTTCAAAATTTATCTTTTTGAGTATGTTTTGTTTTTTGAAAATAATTATTTAAATTTAAATAATGCAATGGAAATGTTGAAAAATCGTAATTTTTCACCTGTTTCAAAAAGACAACTTTTGATTGATATTTGACAATAAATTTACTTCCGCTCATTTTAAATACAAATTTTAATTTAGCTGAATATATCTGGCTTTGGCAAAATAATAAAATGTTGCGTTAGTAAATGTTACATTTTTGTCAGTTTTATTACGCACACGAATGAGATATTCTTTGTCACTGCATTTCAAGTGAAACTGAAATTCTTCATTGGGGCATAATTTCTGAAGTGTACCCACCTCGAAAACGAAAGTTGTCTGATCAGGCTAAAAATTGGCCCAATTGTAGTCCTACTAGATAGTACTCCTCACACCAAAATTTAATTTATTTTGATAATTATTTATCAAAGTGGAGGGGGTACAATTTTTGGGTTTTTTGAGCAAAGCCGTACTTTCAAACGTTTGTAACTTTTGTCCTATTGCCTTAAACAAAATTTCACTTGAAATGTTTTCGATAGAATTTTTCATAAAATTTCTGGTGGTAATAACGATTTTTGAAAAAATTAAAATTTGACCCAAATTTTTGAAAATCAAAAATAAATTTGACTTTTTTTCAAACTTGGGCACTTTTTTTTTTTCTTCAAAATATTTTTAAACGAAAGCTGAGATTTTTTCCTATAAGACCTCCAATTTTCAGAGTGGCAAATTAATTTGTCTTTGAGTAATAGAACGATACGTAAACAAGATGCCGTGATAGGGCGGGTGGCGCGCGATTTTCCCTAGTGCGCTCACGCCGAGGATCGTTGTGCAACGCTTTAGTGCCAGTTTTTTAAGTTAAGTAATATTACATGGTAATATTATCTGTCTTTCTGTTCGATTTTTTGGCGATAGTTTCAACAGTTGTTTTCTTTGCAGGATTCTTTTGCGGTTTTTGTTTTTTGCCATTCGAGAAGATGTCGTATTTCTCAGAGGACGAAAACTTCTTGAGTTGAAGTTTTCCGTCTTGAGTGGAAATGAAAGCGTGGTACTGTAATGTATCTGGCATCATGACAGCTTTGTCAAATCTGGTTTTCAGTCACTCTGTGGCTAAGGCGTGATTTTCTTTGCTGCTGAAAAAAATTTCGGTTTCCTTACAGTTACTGTTTGCCCACTGAAACAAAGCATGGAGAGTGAGCATGTGATGTTTCGTAGAACATTGTAAGCTTGAACGTACTGCTTGTCTCTTTATATTCGCTCCTATACCATCACATGCACCCTTACCATGAGATGTTCCATGGAAGTGCCATTCAGCTTGGATACCAAAATCTTCTTCATGGGCTTCGAGATTAACAAAGCTACTCCTATTTTTGAAATTTTGCCCTGTACCATCAGTGAAATAGTAGATTTTACTTGGCCTGAAATGAGTTTTCAAGTATTCTACTATTATCTTTTGATACTCGTGAACAGCCACCATGTCATGAGCTAAATTATCATTGCGCTACATTCTGGATTATGAAGGCGTAATTCTCAGCAAAATCGAAGCAAATCAAAACCTCCCCAGGCAATAAATTTTCCTTCAGGTTTTTGAAGAAAAATGTAAATGTAAAAAAAAATGTAAATTTAAAAGATGTATATTCTCACTTCTAATTTTGAAAGCATATTCCCAATTAATTTTACACTTACCGTAATGCAGGCCTTTGTTAATTCACCCTGAAAATGCAGAGAACAGTTATTCTAGCAGCATATAATATTACTTAACTTAAAAAACTGGCACTAAAGCGTTGCCACAAAGATCCTCGGCCTGAGCGCACTAGGGGAGATCGCGCGCCACCGGCCCTATCACAGCATCTTGTTTATGTATCGTTTTATTGCTCAAAGACAAATTAATTTGCCACTCTAAAAATTGGAGGTCTTATAGGAAAAAATCTCAGCTTTCTTTTAAAACTATTTTAAAGAAAAAAAAAGTGCCCAAGTTTGAAAAAAAGTCAAATTTATTTTTGATTTTCGAAAATTTGGGTCAAATTTTGATTTTTTTCAAAAATCATTATTACCAACAGAAAGCGTGTGAAAAAATCTATCGAAAATATTTCAAGTGAAATTTTGTTTAAGGCAATAGGACAAAAGTTACAAACGTTTGAAAGTAAAGCTTTTCTTAAAAAACACAAAATTGTACCCCCTCCACTTTGATAAATAATTATCAAAATGAATTAATTTTTGGTGTGAGGAGTACTATCTAATAGGACTACAATTGGGCCAATTTCTAGCCCGATCGGACAACTTTCATTTTCGAGGTGGGTACATTTCAGAAATTATGCCCCTTATGTGGGTGAATTTAGCAACATTTTTTTCTTCGAGTTTTTCAAATTACCCAATCGGCATTCACGAAAAGCGACAACAATAATTTCGAGATTTTCGTGATACACCTATTTTTGTACAGAAGGATTTTTTTTTCAATTCCTGAAAAAGCTACGACTTTACCAAAAAGTAAGATATTGTCTGATTACTCGATAATCGATATCGTATATTGTATAAACTTAGCTTTTCCTTGCGTTGAGATTTACTCTGGCTCTATTTCACCGAAAACAATATTTATTACAGGCAATGTTTCTTTATATATTCCTTTACATGGCCAAGTACTGAAGGTTCTTATTTCCGCAAGGAATAAATTTACTTTACTTAATGCTGAACTGGTTAAGTAGCACTGTGCCAAAACTTCGTTCCAACTATTTTAAATTGAAAAAAACTCGAGCAAATTTAATATTGTCTTATACGCAAAAAAGTAGGATTGACGTAACTTGCTTTTCAGCAGGAAAGTCTGTTTTCTATTTTTGTGAATATGATTTATTCGATTTATTCGTAGAAAACATTGTAATTTTGATTTTTATTTTTGAAGAGAAAGTCAATTGCATTTTATTTGTGTTGAGTTGGAAAGTCTGGTAAACTTTTTTGCTTATAAATCTCTAAATTTTAATTAGTTGAAAAATTTACTAATTTCAATCAGTGACTAAATTCAAGCTATAAATCATGTATTTTTACTGATGAATCAGTCAAATTTACTTGTTCATTAGTAAAAATAGCTGATTCATAGCTAGAATTCAGTCTCTGATTGAAATTATAGCGTTACTACAGGTCAGGAAATTCCAGAAAGTCAAGGAATTTAAAGTTTGTCAGGGAATTTCAGGAAATTCAAAATTGGCTAGGGAAAGTCAGGGAATGTTAGGGAAAACGTGAAAGAGCCGGGGAATTTTCTATAAACTGAAGTTGATGTTTAGGGGTCATCCACAAATTAGGTTAAGCGTTTTTCTGAAATTTGCAATCCCCCTTCCTCCATGACAAATACACCCGACTCTCGGTTTAGCAGTTCCTAGAACAGCTGGCCTACGCAGTTTCTCAGCTCAAGGGACGAGAGATGGTTGCGACTCTCACCTCGGAAGGACTGCAGTGCGCGAGTACTCAGTCAAGTAACGTAAGAATTGTTCTGAACCCCCCACAAAATCTTACGAAGATTTGATAAATTGTGAGAATGAACATACACTCGAACTTAGGTTTCCGTAAATTTGATTTGTGCGTTCCGAGAATTGATGCCGCTTGGCGGTTTCCAATGAGAGTTACCGCGGGGCCGAGAGAGGAGGCGCTGCTCATTTAAGCGTGACAAACAACAAGAGGGCCGCATTCAGCGCGTTAGTTGCATTAGGTTGCGTCATCTCCAAATCCAACATAAATCGTTATTGCGACCCTGATGTTCACTTCCGGAGTACCTGACTTTGTGTACAAGGCAATAAACAAAACCGTGCACAAATTCAAGTTCCAGTGTATATCTAAATTATGCTTATTAAATAAACAAGGAACGTTAATGAAATTAGATTTGAAAAATAAAATGTAATAATAAAAAGTAACTCTTACAAACGTATAATTTTATATTTTTGTTTGGTTGAGAATTCATCTCGTGGTTAAAAATGTTATGTTTTTATATTTATTGGTTTGAAATTTCAACTGCTTTGTAGAAAATTCGTTTCGTTGGCATAAAAATTCAACATTTTGAATGAAAATTTCTGTGTTTATTTGCTGAAGAATATTTTTTGGTTGAAAATTCAACAGTTTTGTAGAAAATTCGTGTTATTTGGTTTAAACAGGAATTTAATCTTTTTTGGCTAAAAATTTTGATTGAGTTTTGTTTAAGGTCTCAACTATTTTGTTGAAAATTCGTCTCTTTTGGTTAAAAATTCCACTATTTGGTTGAAAATTCGTCTTTGTGAAAATTTATTCTTCTTGGTTAAAAAATTCATCTTTTTAGTTTAAAATTAAATTATTTTGTTGAAATTACATTTTATTTTGTTGAAAATTAATTTTTTAAAGTGAAAGTTCAACTGTTATATTTAAAGTTGAAATGTTATCTTCTTTAGTTGTAAATTAAACTATTTGGTTGAAAATTCATGAATTTTGTTGAAAATTCGTCTTTTTTGGTAGAAAAGTAATCTCATTAGATGAAACTTCTTTTTGGTTGAAAATTCATTTCTTTGGTTGCAAAATTAACTATTCTATTTTTTGTAGAAAATTGACCGTTTTTAATTGAAAATTCAACTGTTTGGTTGAAAATTCATGTATTTTGTTGAAAATCCATATTTTTTGGTAGAAAAGCAATCTCATGAGATGAAACTTAATCTTTTTAGTAGAAAATTCGTTTTTTGTGACAAATTTAACTATTATATTTTTGGTTGGAAATTAGTGTATTTTGTTGAAAATTTGTCTTTTTGAGTAGAATATTTATCTCTTTGGTTGAGAATTCCAGTAATTGGATAAATATCCATTTTTTGGTTGAAGATTAATCATTTCAATTAAAAAATTTATTTTTTTGGTTGGTAATTGAACTATTTTGTTGGAAATTGTTTTTTGTTCGTTATTAGAAATTAATTTTTTCAACTAAAAATGTAAATTATCCATTTTTACTTGAAAATTCATCGTTTTTAATAAAAAAAATTCATTCATTTTGTTTAAAACTCGTCTAATTTGGATAGAAAATTCGTTTCTTGGCTTTAAAATTCAACAGTTCTGTTTGAAAAACTGTTTTGCAGAAAAATCCTCTGTTTGGCTTGAAAATTCTATATTTAGGATGAGATGATTTTTTTCTTCATTGACTGGAAAATATTTGTTGGTTGAGAATTCTATATTTAGGTGAGATGAGTTTTTTCTTTATTAACTGAAAAATATTTTTTGGTTGAAAATTCAACTCTTCTTCAAAATTCGTCCTATTTTGTTTAAAAAGAAATGTAATCTTTTTTGGCTTAAGATGCAACTGTTTGATTTACAATTAATTTGTTTTAATTAAGGGCTCCCCTATTTTTTTGAAAATTCGTGTGTTTTTGTTAAAAATTCCACTATTTGGTTACAAAATTTATTTTTTTGGTAGAAATTTAATGTTATGGTTGAACAATTCATCTTTTTGGATGAAAATTCAACTAATTTGTTGAAAATTACTATTTGTGATTGGTAAATTAAACTGTTTTGGTTGAGGGTTCAAATAGTTTGTTGAAAACTTGTATGTTTTGGTTTAATTCGTCTGTTTTTGATAAAAAATTAAAATATTTGTTGGTGAAAATATATTTGTTTTATTGAAAATTTGTCCTTTCTTGATAGAAAATTAATCTTCTTGGTAAAAACTCCATCTCTTTGGTTAAAAATTTAACTACTTAGCTGAAAATGCGTTTTTTTCTGTTTAAAATAATATTTTAACTGAAAGTTTATCTTCTTAGTTGAAACTTGATGTATTTTGTTGAAAAATTGTCTTTCTTGGAAGAGAATCAATCTTCTTGGTTGAAAATTCATCTTTTTGGTTCAAAAACCAACTATTTGGTTAAAAATGGATCTATTTTGTTTAAAATTTGATAGCTCTAAGTTGTAACAGATGTGGATATACCATTTTTTTCACTGAAAATTTTTCTTATATAATATATTTCAATTGCGTCCCCCTCCACACTTATAAAAAACAGTAAAATTTTACCAAACCTCTACACCCCCCAACTCGTCTTGCGTAAATTGTGGATTACCCCTTATAAAATTCTGTATGACTCTTGTCACTAAAAGTCTTCAAAATAAATTTAGAAACATTCTTTTTACATTAACATTATTGATCTTCTATGTGTAAGTTTGTTTTTTGTAGCTGAAAGATAAATTTATAAAAGTCAAGGAAAATAAAAAATTGGTCAGGGAAAAGTAAGAGAAAGTCAGCGAATTTCCAAATGGGGATTTTGTAGCTACCCTGAATTAATAAACAATTTGACTGGTTCAAATTTAGAGGGAATAGAACAAGTTTATATTAATCAAAATTTGAACTCAGATTAAATTGTACATGTAGTATAAAATATACGAATACAACAGTTTATATATTTGTCATATATATTGAGGTTTATTTATCGAAAGATTTACGATGTCTGCTACTGCGGATTCTGTAGGTATAAGTTTGAAGCAAAAACTTATAGCCCCAACTGTTTCAGGAGCAAGTTTATCGACTATCCGTCACTAAAATAAGTTAATGGGAGGAAATATTGTCAGAAGTAAAATTGAAGTTGATTATTTCGTTTCATTGGTAAAAGATGAGAGTACACGCAATTTAGACTATATGTTAATACATTGTTTTGGAAGATAAATACATTTTTAAATGTGTTTCAAATTTATATGTGTCTAAATTTGTATAATTAAATTCAATTTTAAACCCGATAATTCAAATGATTTCATTTTGCACTTTTAATTTAGCAATTTTTAAATAAAAAATGCTTGGAAAGATAAAAATCAGTGATTTTATTTTTCTGCACTTTTTCCGCTAACTCAAAAAAATGTTTGAGTCAAACAAACGTTTGTTTTACCCTATATCAACGATAGAATTTGTTTGATTCAAATCAACTTCAGTTGAGTTAAACAATGGTGTGTTTGAATCAAACAAATATATTTTTAATTGAATAAAATATTTGTTTTAACCTATATAACGGCCATACCACGCTGAAAACCCCAGTTCTCGTCAGATCACTGAAGTTAAGCAGCGTTGGACGCGGTTAGTACTTGGATGGGTGACCATTCAAGAATACTGACATGAGTGCTGTTGGCTCATCGTGGGTGTGGTGAGCCCACACTTGTAGTTATTTATAACTACAAGAAAAACCTAGAAACACTACCCGAATCGGGTAGTGTCACGCCTACCCTGAAAGGGAAATGGTTTAATGGTATATATATATCAAAGAAGGAATTTTTTTGATTCAAATGAACATTTTTCTGAGTGTATTCCCATCTTTTCCCCTTTTTAAGAGATGTCTTCTTTTTTAGTCTTCTCTTTTAGTTGAAACTAAATTCACCTATTAAATTCTTCATTGAGAACTCACTTTTTTGGTTGAAAATTGAACTACTTGGTTGAAAGTTTCTTAAATGTTCATTTTATTGGTTAAAGATTTTACTATTTTCATGAAAATTCGTTCTTTGCTGGTTGAAAATTAATTTTTTAACTGAAAATTTAACTATTCTATTTTTGGTTGAAAATTGATTGTTTTTAGTTGAAAATTAAACTACTTAGCTTAAAAATTCAACTATTTTGTTGAAAATTCGTTTTTTTTTGTAGAAGATTAATCTACGTGGATTGAAAATTAGACTAGTTGGTTCAAAGTTGAACTACTTTGTTAAAAATTAATTTTATTAGTTGATGATCCATCTCTTTGGTACAAAATTTAACTATTTTGTTCCAAATGAACTATTTTATTAAAAATTAACTTTTTAGTTGAAAATTCTTATTTTTGATTTGAAATTTTAACTGTTATCTAGAGAATTCACCTTTTTGGTTTGAAAATTTAACAATTTGGTTGAAATTTTATTCTTGGTTTGACTGAAAAATCTTTTCTGGTTGGAAATTCAACTCCTTTGTTGAAAATTTGTTCCGTTGGTTTAAAACCTCTCTCTTTTCGTAGAAATTTGACCTTCCTTGTTCGAAAATTCAACTGCTTGGTTAAAAATTAATCCGTATTTGGTTGAGGAATCAACTATTTTGTTGAAAATTCGATTTTTTTGGGCAAATTCAATTGTTTGGATTAAAAATAAAAATATTTTTTGCTTGAAATATTAAGTATTATACTTTTCGATGAAAATTCATGTTTGGCAATTGAAAATGCAACTACTTGGTTGAAAATGCAACTGTGTTTGGTTGAAGTTTAACCTTTTTTGTTTACAAATTCGACCATTCGGTTGAAAGTTCATCTTTGCAAGTTGAAAATTCCACTACTTGGTTAAAAATGCAATAATTTTGTTGAACATTCGTTTTTTTTTTTACTTTGAAAGTTCAAGTATTTGGTTGTTTGATTAATTTGGATTGTTCGATAATTTATTTTCTTATTGTTGGAAATTAAATTATTTAGATAAAAATTCATGATCCTCGGTTGAAAATTCAACTATGTGGTTATAAAAATCATATATTTTGTTGAAAATTCAACTATTATTTTAAAAAGTAATCTTTTTTACTGTAAATTCAACTGCTTTATTGAAAGTTCGTCTTTTTGGATTAAAAATTTATCTTTTTGGTAGAAAGGTTCTTGGATGAAAATTAGTTTTTTTGCTTGATTATTCAATTATTTGTTTAAAAATTCAACTGTTTATATTTGAAGTTAATTATTTTTTCTTTGAGAATTCGACTATATGTTTGAAAATTTGTCTTTGAAGGTTGAAAATTAAACTATTTGGCTAAAAATTCGTCTCTTTTGCTGGAAAGTTCATCTAGTTGAAAAATCATCTTTCTTGGTTGAAAATTCATCTTGTCGGGCTTAAAAGTCAACAGTCTTTCGTTGAAAATTCATCTCTTTTAAACAAATTAATCTTTCTTGTTTGAAAATTCAACTATTTTATTGAAAATGCAATATATTTTAACTTTGACTCATGACATTTTTATATTCAATTTAATATGGTACCTATGGATCAATTTTATTTGAAATAATTTATTCCTCTATTCTTCTCCTATTTTCTTGAAAAATCACCCCATTTCCCTTGTTTTGAGAGCATTTGATTAATTTTTGAACGGCCCTTTAACGTTTAATTTAAAATTGTCCAAACTCAAGATTCTAATAAAGAAATCATTTAATAACTGAACGCCTAAATTTAAAAATAATAGTTTAATTTTTAACACTTCACATTTAAAGTTCACCCAATTTGAACTTTTGCTATTTTGATACATTAGTATAAAAATACATCTATCATAGGTTTCGACCTCTTCTTTTGAGGTATAAATAACTTTTGGTGCCAAAAGTCAAATAAAAACACATAGATATAAGTTTGAATTAGCTACGTTTCGTACTTTATGTGGTCCCTGTTCAAGCCTGCAGTAAACATTTATTACAAAAAAATAATTAAAATAAATAAATACATTCTTTAAATAATAAATAATCATATTGGCAAAAATTGCAATAAAAAATCATAACAAAAATAGAAGTTTAAAAGTGATCTAATAGTCGTAAATCATACCGATTTATTTATGCATACTCAACGATCTGTTGAAGCTGTTTTACTAATTGAATTCAACCCAATAAATTTATTCCGCTTTGCAATTTTCAAAATTAGGTATACTTTAAAATTTTTAATTAATTTTCAATGACTTTGCATTAAATATGCACGTTAATTATTCTTTTATTTGAACTGAATACGCTTTCACTACTAATTTTAATTATAAACAAATTTCTTTTCAATCCTTTTCCATTACCTACATTTATGAACACAAAAAAAATATGAATGAGAATATCAGTCTTACTTTCGCGGGTCACAGGGCAGAGATAGTGGAACTTTTTTCATCCCCTTTCTCTCATTGAAGTTGCAGATAAAAGCAAAGCGAATTTTCTAAATTAAAATTTCGAGAAGATAGAAGCATTCTCGCGTCAGCTGTCGGAATATTTCTTTTTGCAATGAGTATAGAATGTATAAGTCGCTCTCTTCAAAGGAAATCTGATAACGAAAGAAAGTGCACTTTGGAGAGAAGCATTGCTCTGTCGACGGATCTTTCAATCCATACAAAATTATAAATACGTGTTTTTAGTTGAATTACATCAATTATATAAGGCAAATGTCCCAGTAATCGTGACCATAAGAGATTTCATTGACTTAAAATATTTAGAAAATTGTTTTGGGAGGATTATTTAAAAAATTATCGGTACTGATTGAAGCATTGAACATTCTAGAATATTATACAAAAATTTTTTACATTATATTGAATATTACTTTTTATTGGTAAACAATTAAAAGTAAAAAAGCACCGATGTCCCAGTTATCGTGATTTCCAAATCTGCCATGTACTAGTAATCGTGAGTCGTTGTCCCAGTCTTCGTGAAAGACGTTAAGTTTTCTTGAAATAAGTTTTTAGCGATTTGGACGTGTATTTCAAGTGTTTTTTTTTATAAAAAAACTTACACACTGGTAATTTGTATAATTAACTTTTTTGCAACATAAATAATAAACACAATGACGAAATTTGATAAACTGCAGTGACTAAAAAAATCCTGTGTATTTCGAGGTTATGTTCTGTTTACTTTGTCAAAATATTAAAACTATCAATAATTATATATCTATTACACATTTTTTTTATATTATGCAGTATAGATTAATGTCAGCTAATGAAAAACTACTCAATAAATATTAACTTCACTGAAAAATGATAATAAACTGAAGAATTGATAATGAAATCACTGAAGTCATGCCAATATTTTACATCACCTTTTTCAGTTTTGAGCACTAATTTATATTACGATTACTACTCGCAGTAATAAGTCAGTTCTCCGATTTCATTTCACGCCTTTTTGAAATTAATTAAATTATTATTTGTAATGAAATATGAAAATAAAATGTTGACAGGGTCGTCCTAGTCTTTGTGAGCGGTTACGATTACCCGACCAACTATGCTTTTGAAACGTCCCTATAATCGTGACTGATATTCCTCGAACGAGAAGGTACTGAATGAAGATTTTACTTAATTTTATGAAACAAAAATTATTTTTGATTACAGACAAATTATTTTCGTTCCGATCAAGTAATTGCTTGACATATTAAAAACTTAAGCAAAGAAACGCCTTTCCTAACCTAAATGTTAAGCTATTTTCCACGTTTCGTCATTCATCGCCACCGGCAATACAAATGAATTTTTTTACCTATGTGCACTATTTGTATGAGAAAAACTAATTTGGTTTCCACAACAAGCACTGTTCAAACTTACTTAAAAATATTCTAGGATTGTATTTTTATGCGGAAAATACTTACTTCTGGCGTTTACACCTAAAAACTCACGATTACTGGGACCGTCCCGATTACTGGGACATCTACCTTACTTGGTATCATTTATAGGCTGAATAATGTTTGAAAGACGTCCATTAATAAGTTAAGAATGATTTTTAAAATTTTAGACTCCTCTACCCCTATTGTAAGGATTCGTGAGGTTTTCAATACTACTTGTCCCCACACCCTTCTTAAGTAAGAATTTTTATTTTTTACTCAATACATAAAAAAGATATCAATTATTTTCATCGTGAACCAGATTTTAAGGGATTTCAAAATATTTGAAAGTGTTTCAGTGATTTGAAAATATTTGAACAGATGTTAAAGAATTTAAAAATATTTCAAAGAATTACAATATTTTCACGAAATTTAAGGAGATTTCCTAAGCTTTTTAGGGATTTCATGAAATTTCAGGGCATTTCCAAAGATTTCAAGATATTGCAAATGTTTTAGGGTATTTTAAAAGATTCCAAAAGATTAAACGTAATTACGAGAGGTTTTACAGATTTCAAATGATTTTAAAAGATTTCCAGAGATGCCCAACAATTTTGACGGATTTTGAGGGATTTTAAAGATTTAAGAACGATTTCCGTGGATTTCAAGGGATTTTAAGAGATCTTGAAATATTTCAAAATAAGGCACGGCATTCCACACGATTTTAAAGGTTTTCATGTGATACCGAAGTATTTTCAGGAATTTTGAAAGATATCAGCAGATTTTAATGCGATTTCAAAGATTTGAAAGAAAGATTTCAAGAAATTTCAAGAGAGTTGAAAAGATTCTCATGGATTTTAAAGAGTTCAAGAAATCTCGTAAAATTTTGGAATATTTAACCAAATTTCAAGTATTTTAACAGATTTTTAAAAGAATTTAAAGGATTTTAATGAATTTTGTAGGATTCCAAGGAGTTTTAATGGCTTTTAAAAGACTGTAATATTTTGTAAGGAATTTCAAGCGATTTGAAAATATTCCCACGAATTTTGATGATTTTAATGAAATTTTAAAGATTTCTAGAGATTTTGCAAGATTTCGAAATATTTCATGAAGTTTCAAGTATTTAAACAGATTTTTAAAGATTTAAATGGATTTTAAGAGATTTATTTGCGTTGAAAAGATTTAAATGGCTTTAAATATATTGTAATGGATTTCAAAAGATTCTCACGGGTTTTAAATATATCAATGAATTTTAAAGCGATTTTAAAGATTTTATTTTAAGGTATCTCGTAAGATTTCGAAATTATTCACTAAATTTCACCGATTTTTATACATTTTAAGGGCTTTCTATGGATTTCAAAGGATCAACGGTCAAATAAATTTTAAGGGCTTTCTATGGATTTCAAAGGTCAACGGCCATACCACGCTGAAAAACCCAGTTTTCGTCAGATCACTGAAGTTGAGCAGCGTTGTACGCGGTTAGTACTTGGATGGGTGACCATTCAAGAATACTGAGTGCTGTTGGCAGATCGTGGGTGTGGTGAGCCCACACTTGTAGTTATTTATAACTACAAGAAAACTATCCACCTAGAAACACTACCCGAATCGGGTAGTGTCACGCCTACCCTGAAAGGGAAATGGCTTAATGGTATACATACATACATAAGGGATTTTTACAGTTTTTGAAGGATTTTAAGCAATTTAAAGAGATTTCAAAATAAGTCTCATGATTTGAAAGAATTTCAAGAGATTTCAAAATGAGTTTTGGGATTTCGAAGGATTTCAATAGATTTTCAAAATTTTTTAAATATTTGGAGGAATTTTAACGGATTTTAAGAGATTTAAGAGGGTTTCGATGATTTCACGGGATTTTAAAGCATTTTAAGGGATTTCAAAATATTCCAAATTATATTCACAGATTTTAGATGATTTCGTGAAATTTCAGAAGATATAACGGAATATCAAAGGATTTATCAATAATGTAAAGGATTTCAAGGGATTTCGAGGAATTGTAATGGCTTTTAAAAGATTGTAATATTTTAAAAGAACTTATTCGAAAAGATTCCCACGGAGCTTAAAGATTCTAATACATTTTAAGGAATTTTTAAGATTTCAAGCGGTCCGGTAAGAATTCGAAATATTTCACGAAATTTTAAGTATTTTTACATGATTTAATAAATTTCTCAAAGAATTCACGGGATTTCAAAGGATTTCAAAGATTTCTAGGGATTCCACAAGAGTTTATGAAAGGTGTACACCTGATTTCAAAAATGGTCTAACTTGTCGACTGTATATTTATTGAACGTATATAATACGAAATATTAAATAACAAAAAGAGAAATCATACAAATAATGTTATAATGTATATAATCCTTCTCTAAAAAATAGGTGTATCATGAAAATCTGGAAAGCATTATTTTCGCTTTTCCGCAATGCGGATTGGGTGATTTGAAAAACTCGAAGAAAGAAATGTTGCCAAATTCAAACACATAATTAAAAATTAATTTCAGCTCAAAGGCTAAGAAGAATTTATTTTTTTACAACAGATGAAAAATTATCCTTCATCAATATTTTAATTGTATTATCAAAATTAAAATTATTACCTTTGTAAACCAAAACTTACCCCCTGAGATTAATTTTTGCTTCTTCAATGGAAAATTACACTATCTTTTTAACTTCTTGATTCTGTAATATGACAAAGTTTATTTAAAAATCGACACTTTAGAAGTTTTCCATAAGACTAACTTCAAGTTGGTTTTCGTTATTGGACAGCGCAAAATTTGAATCTGAAATATTGGTTTAATAAAAATTTCTTTGAAAAATGTCATTAATTTCAAATTTACTGATTAGAGTTTTTAATTAATGAGTTTTGTAAATGGAATGACTTACCAAAACCTAAAATTTGTAAACGCTCTTCATTTTGGAATTTTCTAAGTTTGAAAATGCTGAACCTTTTGAGTAATTTATTTGCCATTTAATCAATAAATTTACGATTATTGACATTTTTTGTTAAGAAAATGTAATTAATCAAGTATTTCAAAATCAAAAATTTTCGGGATCGAGTAACGAAAGTCAACTTCCCTCTCCGCCAATTAAACTTTCAAGATTTTCACTATTTGTGCTATAAAGCTGGACAACTAGGAAAAAAAAACAAAAGAATTTGAAATCGTTACATCAGGAGAAAAAGCCCGGGGCTCACAGAAATTTCACAAGGTTTTGTTGTTGTAAAAATATGGAACAAATCTAGTGTAGAGTTTCCATTCTGAAATTTTTAATAGAACGAGCAAAAATTAAACGCTTGTCGTAAATTTTCGTTCTCAGAAATAATTATTTAAGTTTCAATGAAGCAATGAACATATAGTAAAATTGACATTTTTCATTTATTATAGGAATACAATTTTTTACTGTTATATAACAATAAAGTTTATTTTGCTCATGTCAGATAGAAATTGAAATGTCATGATCATTTGTGAATTGAGGTAACAATAATTTTAACCTGGAATTTTTTTTCTAAGAATACTCGCAAATGTTTAAACAAATTAAATTATTCAAACAATTTTATTTTGTTCAAATATTGCATTTTCCCAGTTTTCCAAAGATTCAAATATTTTTGGGTACTACTTCGTTTTGAAGGAAATTTTTAAATGTCTTAATTAATTAAAATTGTTTAAAAATTCATTTCATTTGACTGATTTTATGTGTATTTATCGGGAGAGAAGACTTAATGCGTTTTTTTTCAATTTCCACAGATTTTATTGGTATGCGTTATTTATTTATTTTGTATAAAATCAGTAAAATAAAATACATCGTTTAAATAATTTTAATTTCTTTTCTCGCTTAAATGCGAACTAAATTAATAGAGCCCTATAAGAAAATCTAATTATTGTTGGTTAAAAAGTCTAGTGTTAAATTTTTGTTTCTGAATTTATATCATTTTGTTAAAAATTCGACCATTTAGTTGAAAATGTAATTATTTTTTCGAAAATCCGACTATTTGGTCAAATCTCAATTTTTGGGTCAAAAATGTAACTACTTGATTGGAAGTTGAACTAAATTTAAAAAAATGCATTTTCTTTCAAAGATTCATCTCTTTGGTTGAAGATTTAATCAAAATACATTTCTTTTGTTCAAGATTCATAATTTTAGTTGAAAATTCATCTCTTTGGTTGAAAATGTAACTATTGTTTTTTTTTTAAATTTGTCTTTTTTGGTAAAAAATTATTCTTCTTAGTAGAAAATGCATCCTTTTTGGTGAGACATACAACTGTTTGATTGAAAATTAATCTGTTTTGGTTGAAAATTCAAATACTGTGTTAAAAATTCGTCTTTTTTGGTTGAATTCAACTGTTTTTTTACTTAAAATTGCAATCTTTTTTGGTTGAAATATTATTTGTACTCATCTTAGTGTAAAATTCATATTTTCGGGTTAAAGGTTGAACTCTTTTGTAGCAAATTCATCTTTTTGGCTTGAAGATTCAACAATTTAGTAGAAAATTTAATTATTTTGTTGAAAATTAACTTTTTTGTTGGATGAGAAACATTTTCCCTCAACAAAATTTCGACAGATTTTACTATTTTGAAATACTAATATGTTTCATAAGATTACTCGTAAATGTTCAAAAAATATTAATTGTTTAGACATTTTATTGTTTTGAAATATTTTATTTTTTTCATTTTTTGAATGATTTAAATATTTTTAGGTACTACTTATTTTTATAAGAATCCTCTTAAATGTTTAAACAAACAAAAATTGTTTAAAAAATGTATTTAATATTACTGATTTTATGCAAAAAAAAAGTCATACCAATTAAATGTGTGGAAAAATGAAAGAAACGCATTTTGTTTTTGAACAATCTTAATTTTTTCAAAAATTTGATAGTATTCTTAGAAAAGAAGTAGTATTTGAAAATATTTCAATCTTTCAAACAAGGGCAAAAATAAAATATTTACAAAAATATTTAATGAAAATAAAATTGTTCAAACAATTTAAATTTGTTGAAACATTTCACTAGTACTTAAAAATAATAAAATCTGCTGAAAATTTGGTGAGATAAAATATTTTTCTTGCTTTTTATAGTAAAAGTATATACTTGAACAAACACGCGTTATTTAAGTAATTGTAAAATTATTTAAACAAATTATTTTTCGTTATCATTGATTAAACAGCTCATTATTATTATTATAGATTAGCAGTTCGAACTCGAAAGTTCATTGCCTCATCTACCCGAGACCGCCACATATCTCTGTCTTGTGCATTCTCCATCCAGTTTAAGTAATCATGTCCTAGTTCTTTTAGATCATCCCTTACATTTTTCTCCCATCTGTTTCTCGGTCTGCCTAGGGGTCTCTTACCAGTCGGCCTCCCTCTTAAAACTTGCGCCACTGTTCTTTCATTGCCCATTCTTGCTACATGCCCCGCCCATCTTAATTTACGCGCTTTCATTACTCTATTAATATTTGCTGACCCGTAGAGAGCGTGCAGCTCATCATTATGCAGTTTTCTCCACTCGCCGGTCTCTTCGTCCCTTTTTGGACCATAGATTTTTCTAAGTACTTTATTCTCGAAAACTCTAAACCTATTCTCTTCTCCTTTCGTCAGCGCCCACGTTTCACACCCGTACATGACGACCGGCATTATTATCGTTTTGTAAATTCTTACTTTGATGTTCCTAGATAGCGATCGCGATTTTAGTAGCGTGTTTGCTGCATAATAGCACCCATTGCCAGCGTGTAGCCGCGCATTGATTTCCGTTTTAATCTTATTTTCGCTAGTTATAATAGACCCGAGGTATTTAAACTCGTTAACCCTTTCGAATTTCATATTTCCGGCCATTAGATCCCCGTCTTGATTACTTTGTCCGGACCTGACGACGGTCATATATTTTGTCTTCGATTCGCTAACTTCCAAGCCAATCTCTTTGGCTTTTGCGATCAAGATTTCTGCATTTTTAGCTACCGTTTCTTTATCATCCCCTAGTACGTCGAGATTATCCGCATATCCAAGAATTTGTATTACCCCATTGAGGGTAGCACCTGTCGGATTCGCCTGCACTTGCCTAACCACGTATTCTAAAACTAAGTTAAAAAGGACGCACGAAAGTGCATCGCCCTGTTTCAGGCCATCGCGGATCGAAAACTCTTCAGATAAACTACCGTTTACGCGTATTCTACCCTTACTGCCGCTTAGGCAAATTTCGATAAGTCTAACCAATTTTCTTGGCACACCCAAGAACTCTAGGATCCAGTACATTCGCGCGCGTATGATAGAGTCGTAAGCTTTTTTAAAATCGATAAATAGCTGATGTACTGCTTCTTTAAATTCCCATTTCTTTTCTAACAGTTGTCTAATTGTAAACATTTGATCGCTTGTAGATCGGTTTCGGCGGAATCCACACTGGTAATCCCCAATGATTTCCTCGGCAAAAGGAGTTAGTCTACTTAGGATAACATTAGACAGGATCTTGTAGCACGAGGGCACAAGTGAAATTCCCCGATAGTTGTTACAGTTAGTTTTATCGCCTTTTTTGAAGATGGGAATAATGATAGAGGTATTCCATTCTTCCGGCATGCGTTCTGTTTTCCAAACTGCGCGTATCAATTTACAAATTTGCCTTGTGAGGCAAGGGCCTCCATTTTTTATCAGTTCTGACGGTAGGTCATCGATGCCCGCGGCTTTGTTATTTTTCAACTTCTTTATGGCCATTTCTATTTCTATATCAGTAGGATCGTTAATTAATAGATCAGCAGTGTGGATTTCGCCGAGATTACCTTCAACGGGGGCTTCGCGTACATTTAATAGTTTATCGAAATAATCTTTCCATAAATTCAGTCTCTCTGTCGCATCGGCTACTAGATTGCCATTTTCGTCCCTCATTACTTCCGTTCTACTTTGAAAGCCTTTCCTTATAGAATTGATTCCCCTGTACATCTCACGCGGGTTATTTTGTTTATTATGCGCTTCTATTGCTAGTATTTTATTCTTTTCCCACTCCCTTTTCTTGGATCTATACAGCCTATTTGTACTTTTGCTAATCTCGAGATATTTCTTATGTGTTTGATCGCACTTATTTTGTAAACTACTTAGTCTGGCCTTCCGACGTTTCTCAAACCAGAGTTTGCACTCTTCGTCAAACCATGGTTTGCTTTTGGCTACTTTCTTAAAACCTATCGTAAGTTTCGCGGCTGCCTTTATCGCCTTTTTCGTATTGCTCCACAGGGTTTCCGGGTCCTCCTCGTGGTTATTGTTATCGTCTCTCTGTTCTTGGAGAGCGTCGAAACTATTAGAAATCTCAACTTGGTAATTTAATGTTTCTGTTGCTGTTTTGAACTTATCTATATTGAAACGAACTGTTGGCTCTGTGCGGCTTGTTTTCTTACTTAACGCTAGCCTAGATCTTAGTTTTACTATCACGAGAAAATGGTCTGAATTTAAATCCGCTCCCCTATACGATCTTATATCGAGAATGTTTGTATGACGTCTTCTGTCTATTAGAACGTGATCAATCTGATTGTGAGTCTTACCATCTGGTGATGTCCAGGTGGCCTTATGTATATTTTTATGCTTGAAATATGTGCTTTTGACAACGAGGTTCTTTGAAGCTGCAAAGTTTATTACTCTGGTTCCATTATCATTACTGACGTCATGCAAACTTTCTGATCCTATTGTAGGCCTATACATTGGTTCTTTTCCAATTTTCGCGTTGAAATCCCCCAATACTATTTTTGCGTCAAACGTTGAGAACTTGTCAAAAACCTGCTCGATTGTTTCATAAAAAAGATCTTTAGTGTCTTCGTCTTTGTCCTCGGTGGGGCAGTGCACATTGATTAATACGTGTTTGCTGAAATTACCCTTTAGTACAATGTATGATAACCGGTCGTTAATGAATTGCATGTCGATAAGTGCTTGCGAAATTCATTTATTAATAAGAAAACCAGTCCCCAGTCTTTGCCCCTTAGCTCCCCCATAGTGAAAAGTATAGTCATCCTTAGAAATTGACGCGAAATCGCCCGACCAGCAAGTTTCTTGAAGTGCTATTACGTCAGTTTTGTAGTCAATTGCTATCTTAATGAGTTCGCTAAGTCGGCCAGTTTTTAGACTACGCGCGTTTAGAGTTCCCACCCTTAGATCTTTAACTGTAGTTTTTTGTTTTTGCAAGTTAGCCATGGTAGTTTCAAGATAATCCGCACGCTAGGATCCTATTCCGATCGTAGGTGAGTCCACTGTCCCAGGAGTGATAACCCCCATACCTCCCTAGGTCTAAGTATGGGAGCTTTCCGACTCTGACAAGGACCATGTCAACTTGTCGTCAGACACATTACAGTTTCATCCTCGTACCCTAACGTCCCCCTGCAAGGCAGCGCGCCTACTGGCATCAATACCCCTTTGGCCCTATGCAGGCGAATCATTCCACACATCCCTTGCGGGCAGTGTCATCGCTGCAGTGTCCAATGGGCAGCAGGATTTTTCCCTTACAAGATTTTTAGTTTTGGTTCGGGTATAGTTTCTAGGTGGGTACACGCTGCACCTTGGCTTGCCAGAACCCACCCATTGTGTATGAACGCGAATGGGTGGGTCCCCCCAAGCCATGGTTGTCGTGCACCTATTTTTACCAGTGCTAGATTCACCACACCCACGACTGGCTCCTATCGGCTGTCCGCGACTGCTTATTCTTGTATTCGCAGTTAACCTTGGGGGCTGTTCAGCCTTACGGGCCGTTCCTCTATCCGCAACCTGAGGACGCGCTACGTAGTGGTGATAGGAAACCCACCGAGTAGAAACAGCTCATTACGTCTAGAAAATATGTTCATTTCGGAACTGACCTGAAAAAACAAATGAAAATGGTGCCAATAGTAGCAATATCACGTAAATTTCAAATATGTTACTTATGGGGTTTTCATTTGGGACCGATAACACTGGCTTAAAGTCATATTAGATTTACAAAAAGCTAACTTTTTACCATATTAAATCAATGGGAAACTTCATGGTCTTCGCGCGACCCCTAAATATTATCCGGTTTCCCTTAAATTTAGAGGAAATTTTGTTAGGCATTCGAACAAAACTGCGGTATGAGAGCAAAGAAATTCTAAAAAAAATTCCATCAAGTATAAATTAGAACCATTTATTATAAATTGTTAATAATTCAGATAATTATTCCTGGATGACTCTTTTATTTATTTAAAGTGTCGTATATGTAATTTTATTTATATATTACGAAAGCAGACTTTGCATAATTAAAATATATATAAAATATAAAAAATTCCATATTTATCACCAATAAATGTACCTAATTGAAAGGTGTTGCAAAGAATGGGTACGAGCGCCAGTCTTGCGAAAATGAGGGTTTGGGTCAAAAAATCAGATAAGTTTCAATAAACACTGTGAAAAAAGTTTGTTTTTTGTTTTCTCATTCCATTCAATATAGCTAGCAATGCAATTGTCTTCCTAAATTCAATATTGGATTTTAAATTACCGTTGAAAGTTGAGAAAACGCACGTCTCAAGAGAAAAAAATCTTCTCGATGCATTTTCTCAAAATCTAATAAAATTTTTCGCACCTGAATTCAGCACTGATGTATCTCGGTAGCATGTTTTTTTCTATTTTTCAAATTAAAAATTCGAGTTTTGGGAACTATTTTTGTTTATTCTGAATAATGATCAAAATAGCGCGTGTAACACATTTTGAAGATATGTAGTTGAACCGCTAATGTAATTGAATTTCCACATTCAACCCTTATCTTCAAATACCGCTGGAAATCTGTACAAGCATTCCTTCCAGAATAGTTTCCTCGAGTGACTCCTCGAGGCACTAGTAACTTCTCGAAAAGTTTTTCAGCAAAAGTATGAAAAAACCACTTTATCTTTGCCCTACTACTTCAACTAGCCTCAGAGATGTAAGATCTGCAGCAGATTGATCAAGTTTCTAGTGCAGGGAAGCAAAAATTTTTGATTACAGACTCGAGATGCTTGCAGTGTCTGGTCAGTGTTCAACAGCATAAAGAATATCTTCAAAAATTTCAATCGATAACGCAAAATTCATTTTGAAGTGGGTCAGCCGCATGTTTCCAAATTCCATCCACAGATGTGTAATACAATAAATGCATTTTCGTTCCATATTGCAACGGAAACACATTTTAAATTGAAATGCAACTGAGTTTTCGTCGAGATTTGGATATCGCATGTTTTTTTGATTTGTTAATAATTGAATTATAATGTCATTTAAACCAGTACTGCAATATTAATAGCACAATATTCAATAACGCGCATTAAGTTAAAAAAAATGTGATACCCAAATAGGGTCAGAGTTTAATATAATATTATACCAATTCCAAGTCAAATCATGCAGAGAGGTTCAGCTTAGGGTGTCAGAATTATTTTGTCTTTGGGCATATCATCTCAGAGTGAGAATAAAGGGGCACGTATTACATCAATTGCACACAATTTTTCTTTTCGATTTTTCACAATATTTTGAAGATTACCTGAGAATTCTCGAAAAATAACAGATTCTTTTTCAAAATGCAGCATTTTCCGAAAGAGCATATTAGGGTGATTCAAAAAAAAAAAAAATTTATTTTTTCTTGTGAACAGGCTTAAAAGTTTCGTTTTAACATACCAAAACTCCAGTTAAAAGATGAGCTCTTAATATTGATATTAAAGTTGTCCTCATCGCATTTTTTTAATTCCCATAAGAATAACATAGGAAAGCGTGTTTTTTCTTCTTCTGATTTTTATACCGTTCAAACGACTAGTTAAATAATGAATCTCTATAGTGATTTTTATAGAGAATTGAATGCTCTACAACATGAACTGATAATATTTTTGATTAGTCCACGCGTTTAAAAGTTATTCAATGTCAAAGTTCAATTTTCCAAAAATTTGATCCCATTTTGTATATTATACCAAAACTGTTGGTTTCAGTGTCAAAATAGGGATTAAATTTTCTAGTAAACATGAATTTGACTTTTAATAAATGTCAACAAATGATTTTTTTTTTGGTGGATTTCATTAATATGATGCTTTTGAAGAATTCTTTTGCAGAATTTGACTTAAAAAATTTATAATACTATCAAAACATCATATCGATCCTAATGTGAGAGAAATTTTTTCAATTTTAGTTTTTCCTTAAATGCATGTTTTCAGGATTACATTTGTGAGTTTCTGCTCGAAAATTTCAGTATTCTTTCTTTAGTTTTTCTATTAAGAAATTAGTTTTTTATCGACAGAACGAGGAAGAAATCGTGTTTATCGGCTGAAAATTTGAATGATCAAATTTGCCATTTGTATCTGAAGTTATAAAAAAATGTGAGAAAAACTAAAGAAAGAATACTGAAATTTTCGAGCGGAAACTCACAAATGTAATCCTGAAAACATGCATTTAAGGAAAAACTAAAATTGAGAAAATTTCTCTCACATTAGGATCGATATGATGTTTTGATAGTATTATAAATTTTTTAAGTCAAATTCTGCAAAAGAATTCTTCAAAAGCATCATATTAATGAAATCCACAAAAAAAAAATCATTTGTTGACATTTATTAGAAGTCAAATTCATGTTTACTAGAAAATTTAATCCCTATTTTGACACTGAAACCAACAGTTTTGGTATAATATACAAAATGGGATCAAATTTTTGGAAAATTGAACTTTGACATTGAATAACTTTTAAACGCGTGGACTAATCAAAAATATTATCAGTTCATGTTGTAGAGCATTCAATTCTCTATAAAAATCACTATAGAGATTCATTATTTAACTAGTCGTTTGAACGGTATAAAAATCAGAAGAAGAAAAAACACGCTTTCCTATGCTATTCTTATGGGAATTAAAAAAATGCGATGAGGACAACTTTAATATCAATATTAAGAGCTCATCTTTTAACTGGAGTTTTGGTATGTTAAAACGAAACTTTTAAGCCTGTTCACAAGAAAAAATACATTTTTTTTTTTTGAATCACCCTAGAGCATATGTATTTAGGATTTTCTTTTGCTACTCGACACTTGAGAACTCATGTTCTTAGAATTGTTCACAGAAAATTAAGAAAAAAAAATTTAATGTCAAAAAGTGCTACAGTTTATCTAAAATTCTTGAAAATACGCCCTTATTGCTTAAATAATAGCAATTTTTTTAAACAATTGTTTTTAGTTATGGCATGGACAGTTTTTCTCAGATCGATTTCGTCGAGATAAGAAAATACTGAATAATAAGCGACATAGTCGCTCTTAAAATTCATTACATTTTTTATTCATTCCAGAAAATAATAACTTATCACGATTTACAGAAGAATTGTTTTTTAATAATTGCCAAATATCTTAAACAAACAAAATATTGCTCTTAACATTCATTAATTGTGTCATTAATTCAGAAAATACTAACTTTTTACTACATTTTTGGAAAAAATTATACAAATGGAAATTGTTAAAATCATTGCGACATTTTGAAACAAAAAATATTATTCTTGTAATTTATTAACTACATCAGTTATCCTGAAAAATAGTAAGGTTTTACGATTTACAGGGAAAAAATGTTTAAAAAAGTAATAATTTTTAAACAATTAGAAATTAGTTTAAAAATACTTGAAATATTGTCATTTATCGTATTATCCTATACAAATAATTTATGGTGAACAATTGAAAATAATACCATCTTTAGCATGAATTTTACATAAAACTGCTATTTTGCATTTTTGGGGCATTTTCCGGGTACAATAGAACAGATTTATGGCGAGTCGAAATCAAAACTTATTTGATGAAAATTATTTCTTGAACATTTCTTAAGAAATTACTCAACTTTAATTTACAAAATGTTACTAACAAGTACGTCTTCATTCCAGTTTTTCGAAAACTGAGCTCGTCCCGTTTAAAATCCCATGTTAATTTTGAAAACCAGAAGGGACGGTGTGTTGTTGCCGAATCTGAAAAATGTGGAAAATCTTATTCTGGAAAACGAACAAAGAGTTTGATCACAAAAAATAAAGAATAAAATTGTAACAGGTATAAATTTGGACCACCCTAGTATTACACATTACCATTTATATCTCATAAAAATGAATGTTTTAAAAAGTGGGGGTTTTAGGAAAATCTATTGAAATTTTTTTAGAAAAACTGCCGCGATTTTGTCATTTTTCAAAATTTTATCATTTTTCTTCGGTCAAACAAATTATCTCATTTTTTGAAAAATCAGTTTGAAATAGTCAAATTAATTTTGTGATACAAACTGTCTTTTCAAACTTGCACAAGTACCTATTATTATTAATTGGGAGTAAAATACGTTATAATTATGAATTCCAACCGCAAATATTTATTTTGTCCTTAAAATACGTATGTCTGACTAAAGTTGTCTGTCACTACTGCACACCACATTCAATACAATACCACTTGTCGATTATGAGTAGTCGCACTATCAATTTTTATAAAAAATAAATGATATCAGTGAAGTAATGCTATATTGTTGACAAAACAAATAAATTAAACTAGAAAAAAAAAGAATATATTGAGTCCTTTTTGACCAATATTATGGGATTCTTGTTGAAGGTTTCAGAAGTTTTTCTATAATTTCTCAAAAAATTTGAATAAACTTTGTAAATATTTCTCAATCTTGAATTATTGCAAAGTTAATTTCTTTTCGTTTTTAATCATTTGACTACTTCAATTAGTTTAGAAACTTTCTAGATGTAATGAAATTAAACGGTTTACAAAGGCGGATAGCTATTACATTTTATCTCCGATTCTTTCAAGTTTTGATTTCTTCTCGGAAACTTGAAAGTTTGTTTTAATAGACTTCAGACTTTCTTAGAAAAGAACTTCTTCAAGACATTAAATTGTTATTCTTACAATCATTGCAGGTTTAAGCGCGTGTATTGGCATTTTTACAAATTTTATAGTCTCACGACAATAATAATGGATGTTTCATGTTACGTTCAGTGATTTTATTATTCTTGAAAACAATCATTTCTAGATTAAATACAAGTTAATAATATTATTTTATTGATAAATTCGATATTATGTTGCATCGAATAGAACTGAGAAAGCCGTAAAAATGCTTCAGGTTAACTGGAACTTCCACAACAAATTACTTTAATATCTTTTGGCGGTACAAATATGGGTGCATGCTTTCTGTATTTTATTTTTCGAAAACTTTTGTAGGGCAATCCCGTTTTCATCCACTTCTGTTCTTTCTCTGGCCACAAGCATGTCGATTCGAGGCGAAATTTCATTTTAAAGCAATTGATTGTGAAAACTTAAGCGTACTTGTGAAAGCTTTACGCCAAACTTTTCTTAACACCTGCGTCTTTTCTGAAGGACATATAACACATCTATCGAGGGAAGTTGCAAAGAAAGATTTCCCATGTCTATACATACATAAATTCATATCTAGCCTTCAAATAACTTATTACAGTATCGATGCGTTCATTTTTGTTATTCTTTTCTACTGACATTTTTCCACTGAATCATTAAAGTGTATTTATTATAGAAAAGAAAACTACTTATAAAAGTGATTCATTTTATAAGGCAAAAAAAAAAAAAGATTTTCGAAGCTGAACACGCACATTAGCCTAAGTTTTGCCTTTTTATTTTAAACGCCTATTTGAGTTTTGTCTATTTTACTGATTTTTTGTTTGTATTCTCTCCATGTCTTGAAAAAGTATGTATCAAATTTGTATACGTATAGAATTATCTCCTTTTACATTACCATCATTATACATCATTTAATTAAAATTTTGAAACTCATTTTGGAGAAAAATAATAATCTTACCTTACGTGTTTCAGATTTATCTATAAGAATTTGACATAAGTGTGCCAATTACAAAATACAGTAAGTATATTAAAAACAGTGAATGATTACAGAAAAATATATATTATTTACAATGATGTTAACGTAAAATGAGATAATTTCATATGTACAAAAATTTATTGCATGCATTTTCAAGACATTGAGAACATAAAAACTACAACAAATCAATAAAAATACAAAACTCCAATAGGGGACCTATTAATCTTATTCGATTTTGGATTTTGTTCTTGAAATTTTTTTGTAATCAACCTATTACTCACTAGTAATTATTATAAGAGTATCATTATTAAAAACATCTTCTTATGTTATAAGAATAACACATATTTGTTATTATTTGCTTATTCAGAAACAATTCATTTTTTCTAAAGTTAAGAACTTGAATATGTTTCGCAACATATATCTTTAAAGGAATTAAAAATTCTTTCTATAGGATTAAAATTTAAAAGCATATATAGTAGGGTAGGCCGAAAAAAGGTACTTTAAGACATTTTTAAGTTCCACCTGGCCTAAAAGTTTGCGTATGCTACAACTGGCTATTCTGATAATTTGAGTCTGATGAAACAATAATCCAACTGTCGCAAGCGTATTGAAATTTTGATCAGCGAAGACCGCCAAATTTTATTAGATAAACGTTTATTTTTCAGCCTGCTGGCCTTCAAAAATTAAATTGCTTACACCTCAATTTTTTTACAGAA
This sequence comes from Andricus curvator, assembly GCA_932195095.1. Taxonomy (NCBI): domain Eukaryota; kingdom Metazoa; phylum Arthropoda; class Insecta; order Hymenoptera; family Cynipidae; genus Andricus; species Andricus curvator. Next base: position 1,229,267 of record CAKNYM010053407.1, read on the forward strand.
TTTTCGTAAAACTAACCCTTAAAAACTAACATTCAGCCATACCTTATCCCGCACGCTCTTATCGCCTTGCCTTCCTCGCTTCGCCACGCCTCGCCTCGCTCGCATGTCCCTACTTACTCGCATAGCCTCGAATTGCCAAACTCTGCTTCCGCGGCTAATACCTAATACTTATCTACTATTTACAATATTTACAGATTATTTATATATCTACTTCCTCTCCTATTTACAATCTTTCCTTCTCCATTCCTCTTCCTGCTTCCTTCTCTTCTTCTCCATCTTACCCAACACTCCCTTTACTCATGCTACTGCCCTTTTGTCCCCCCTTCCATGCATCAATACCTTCATGCTTATCCCAGAACCTATTAAAACGCTTCATGCACCCACATCTCATCCTCGCTATAAGCTCCTGACTTCCTTTCTCACACAAATATTGCGCTCTCGCCCTTGGCATAATCCACACATAGTTCCCGTTGAACCTTGACTCTCTTATTCTCTCTTCCCCTGCTGTCTTCTCTCTGTCCAATGCCGTTTCTCTTAACCAACTCATATAGCATCCTTACTTGTTCGTGCATCCTTGTCACTTCATCCATCTGCAGTCCATTCGTTCTAAAATATTTTTCCCTTTCAACCTCCATCTTCCCACCCCCTCTCCTGTTCTCCTTCTCCCACCAACACTGTCTAACCAGCTTAAATCCCCCCTCTTCCAAAAATTTCTCCTCATATTTACACGCCCGACTCCTCGCTAGAATCCCTACACTCGTTCTCCTCGTCTCCCTCCTGACAATATAATTAGGCGTGTTCCTTGCCAACCCCAGTATCCACTTTACATATCTCTCCTGTGTCCTATTTACCTCTTCACTTTCCTTCCACCCCCACACCTCTACTCCATACAATAGCACACTCATCACTAGTGAGTCAAACAATTTCATTCTTCTTCCAAAATCATCTGCGAATAACTTCTTTCCCAACCACCACACCTGCCTCATCACCACATTTGCCCTCCTCACTCTCTTTCTCTTTTATGTGACCATCCACTCCCCCATTCCTCCGAAACAAGAAGCCCAAGTACACAAACTCTTTCACCTCCTGCACCGTCTTTCCCTTCCACTTCCACTCCCCTCCCTTATCCCTTACACCTCCTTTTCTGCAGTGCCGGATCCAGAAATCGTGCGTCTCTTTTCAACCCGGAAGAAACAAGATAGGATAGAGGGGTGATCACCCCATCCAACCTACCTTGCTTCTTCCGGGTTGAAAAGAGACGCACGATTTCTGGATCTGCCACTGCTTTTCTGAACACCATCACCTTGCACTTTTCCGCATTCAGATCTAACCTGTTCTTATCCAGGTATCTTATCAAACTCTTGATCATCTCCTTTAAGGCATCCTCGCTTCTTGCTAGCAACACTATGTCATCTGCATACGCTAGTGACCAAATTCTAACCCCTCCTATCCTGACTCCTACTACCACTCCGGCCTCCAGCTTACTTTCCATATCCGAAATTAAAATCGCAAAAGGCGTTGGGATAAGCGGACACCCTGGCCTTAACCCCCTATCCATCCAGAATCCCTCCGAAATCCCCTCCCCTCCTCTTATCTCATCTTTGGCCTCTTCATATGTCTCCCTTACCCTCTCGATCAGGCCTCTCTTCACTTCCCTATCCTCAATCGCCTCTCACAACCTCCTCCTATCCACCGAAGGAAACCGACCTTTCAGATCCAAAAAAAACGCGTACACACTTGACCCCTTCTTCGCTAATTCTCTATCCACCACGCGCTGCAGAACGTAGATATTGTCCATAGTAGATCTACCCGCCCTAAAACCCACCTGCGTCTTCGGCAATATTTCTTTCCCCTTGATATCCTTCCGCAGCCTCTCCGCCACCACCATCGCGTATTCTTCATACGCTGTATTCATTAGCGTAATGCCTCTATAATTTTCCTGTCTATCCCTATCTCATTTCTTATACAGTTGCACTATTAATGCTTCTCTCCACCTTCCTGGGAATCCCTCCCCCCTCCATACTTTCTTCACTACTTCGTTCAGCCTCTCCCTAACCTCTTGTGTACTAAACAGCCATGCTTCTTTGTCTACCCCGTTCAGCCCTGCTGCTTTTGACCTTATTAACTTCCTTACCTGTTTCTCTATCTCCTCGTCATTCAACTCCTCCATCTCTGCCTCCCCCGTTCTTCTACTCCGCCCATCTCTCTTCCTTGAATCTGAGCCCTGAAATGATTCTTCAGAAAACTCCCTCCACTCCTCACACCCTATCTTCTCGCTTATCCCCACTCTAGGCTTCCTAAACCCATTTATTATCTTCCAGACGTCCCCCTCTGTCTTAATATTTCCTAACTCCTCTTCCAGATCTTTCTCCTTTTCCTGTTCTTTCTTCCTACACATCAATCTAAACCCCTTCCTTATTTCTACGTACTCCTCCCTTTTCGCAGTACCCTCTTTCCACTTCTTGTACTTCCTCTTCACCTTCCTTTTCATCTTTTTACATTCCCTATTCCACCACGGCTTCACCATTCCTTTCTTCTTCTTTTTGAATACCTTCTTTTCCACGCACCCTTTCACTTTCTCTTTTAAATCCTTCCATATCTCTCCCACAGACTCCCCTTCAAAGCGTACCTTTCCAAACTGCTCCTTATACTTCTCTATCGCCTCCCTCGCCCAGCTCACCCTCTCCCCCGTCGACACTTCTTCCCCACCTTGCCTTCCGCCGCTCTCACCCCTTATCCATAACCCTAATGGCTGATAGGTCTGATTCTACCCTCTCTTCTACTGCGAACCTCTCCATCTCCTCCCACCTTTTCATATTCATGACTACATTGTCTATCACCGATACCCCCAAGTCACTTACATATGTGTATTCTCCCCCTTCGTCCTCAGTTGCCATGCCATTCGCTACCGCCCAGCCTCTATCCTCCATCCAGTCCCTTAGAATCTCCCCCTCCTTATTTATTATCTTATCCTTCGATTTCCTTTCGAAGCTCTCCCCTTCCCTGTAAAGGCCAACTTCCCTCCTTATCCTCGCATTGAAGTCCCCACCCAGTACCACCATACCCTCCTCTCTTTCGCCTAGCAAGTCTTCCACCCTTTCTTTAATTCTTTCCATCCCACCGTCATTGTACACTGTCACAAACTTACACGTTACCCCTCCTATATTTACTTCCTTCATTTGCACTCCCTCCCCCTCTTCCTCTTCATGAACTTCTTCCTCTAATCCATCTCTAACCCCCGTTAAAATTCCCCCAACTAGGCCTTTCTTTCTTCTTCACTCTGACCGCCTCCTGGAGTCTCCACCACAGATCCACAGATTTGGCTCTATTGTGTCCCATTCCTTTCTTTCTACCCACGTCTCTACCAGTCCCACAACATCAAATTCCTCGATATACCTCCAGAACTCCTCATCCTTCTTCTTTACCCCTGCTATGTTCCAGTACAGCACCTTCACTACTGCCCTACCGTGGATTACCCCCACCCCCTACTTCTTACGAAACAAATTCCCCTGCACTTCCCTTAACACCTCTTTCTCCTCGTCCCACACCCACATTTGCTCGTCTACTTTTATTTTCCGATATCCTACCTCCGCCGATCTCCCTTCACTCCTCTCCCTCCTAGTCCTGTCGTACAGCATTCTCTCCACATCCCTTTCCTTTCTCGTCAAATCGTGATCGATGAAAACTCCCTTATCCATTATCCTATTCTTATTTCGCATTACCCCCAACTTTTCTTCCCAGCTCTCCAACTCCACAACCGCCACTTACTTCTCCTTTCTCCCCTTCAACTTAACTTTTCCTACCATGCCTTTAACCCACCCTATGCTCTGTAGCAGCGCTTTCACGCCCTCCCTTTCTTCCTCGCTCTTTAGCTTCAACCCTCTTATCACAATATTATTTCTCCTGTCTGCCTTCTCTCTTCTCTTCATTATAAATTCCACTATAAATTTCTATAATTCTTGCCTGCTAGTTTTTGTAGACTGTACTCTATATTATTGCCAACATATCCTGAATGATAAAATTAAAAAGTACAATTTAAAAGACTACACAAATCAACCAAAAGTGACCAAAGATGTCTAAAATTTACGATGTTCTTTGTTTTAAACACCTTTAATATCCATGGAAAAACTAAAAATGTTACATTTTTTACTGAGTTATGATGGAAAATATGTGTACATGCTTTTTAGAACAATTAAAAATGAGAGATTTTATTTTTTTTCTTTATTATTATTATGATTTATTCTTATTTTTCTTTTTCATATGCCTCGGACAACTCTCCATCATAAAGATGTGTTCTAGGGTGGCTCCTTTTTTATTATTTCAAAAATTATAGAAAGTTTTTTATATGTACAGTTTTTTCTTGTGAACAGCAAGAAAAAATCCGGAATTACAAAAAAAATGGTAGAATTAAAAATATTTGGAAAATATGCAAAAAAAATGTTGTTTTGGATTGAGTTTAATGCACACATTGTTGGATCTAGTTGATTATATCAAACATTAAGCTTCAGCTTGAATCAAATTTAGAGTTCCAAAATCGCAAAACAAAATTGTTTCAATTGAGAAAAATAATAGCATGTTTCTTGGATTTAAGCTAAAGAAATTTCAGGTTAAACATACTCAAATTTTTCAAAAAAAGGAAGAAGTTTCTTTTTTTAATTTATAATTTTTTATTGCTGTTCACTAGCAAAAACTCTACATACAACAAATTTGCTATCACTTTTAAACCAATGGAAAATTTATTTTTATTTTTATAAAACCAAAGAGCGAACAGAAGATATTTTCCGATTCAAACAAAATTGTCACATTTTAGATGTCCTTGTGGATGAGCTCGATCATATATTTAACTCGCGCTTCGCGCTCGAGAATGTATTTCCCCCATATTCGTGCACAGAAATTTTAAAATTAAAGGTCAAATTATCGACAACTGTAATTTGGTGATTGTGAATTCTCTTTTGTTAAAGCTCCTTCAGCTTTAACGAATAGATTCTCATCACGTACCTCGTGCTTCGCACTCGATATTGTCCAAAATGTATATTACGTTTATTTCTGTACGTCGGCCTGTGATTGCTTATTTAGATATTGTAAAATAAAGTACAAAATGTATTTATCATGATTACTTTAATATTTGTTCCTGATTTTGAATTTAATTTTATACTTAGCTACCGTGAAAATTTTATATCATTTCAATAAATGTATATTGTTACAATTTATAATATGCATTGATATTAATAACAGACGTATTTTCCTTGTCTTGTTTTTATAATTGAAAAAAGTGCGCATCCTGTAAAAAAAACAATTTTGTTACTATGCATTTTATGACAACTTGTGTCGTTTTTCCATAAATTTAATTTGTTTATGTTCAATGTTATTTTTTACGATTTGAGCCAAAAATATGCATCCTAGCGTAAAGTGGTGCTGAGCAAATTTGTAAATGTAATTTAGGCGAAAAATTTGGTTAGATAAAATGTTATTGTAGCGTGTATCGTTTTTCCAAAAAGTTAATTTTTTTATTTCAAATGTATTTTTTTAACAAAAATTTATAACAAATTTGTAGATCTTTCTTGGCTGAACAACTTTTGTCTATTCATCTTTTTTCGTACCTTGCGTCGTTTTTCAAAAACAAAATTTTTATTGTTAATGTTATTTTTCACGATTGAAACAAAAATTACGCATCCTATCAAAAAATGAGTAATAAGAAATGTGTAGCCCTTTTCTGGGTGAACAACTTTTGTCCATTAATTTTTTCCGTCGTTTGTCCAGAAATTTAATTAATTTTATTCTTAAATCAGTTTTTTACAAATGAAACAAAAACTACGCGTCCCATCAAAAAGTGATTAATAACAAATTTGTAGATCTTTTTTGAGTGCACAATTTTTGTCTATTCATCACAACAGCATACAACAACGTACACTACAGAACACACCTTTATGTAAGAAAGTTGTCAAAGAAGTAAAAAACAGAAAAAAGAGATAAAAGGCTTATTATATCTTTAATTTTTCTTAAAGATATGTTCATATATATTTTCGGTCGTAACTCAGTGAAAAATGAAGCTCTTTTTAGTTTGTTGGTTTCATTATAAAAGTTCCATTTTGCCAAAAAAGTGTAATTTTATCAGATTTTTAATACTGTTTTCATAAATTTTAAGAGTATTTAAACCGAAGAAAAACGTAAAAGTTTAGTAGACATTTTTGTCAGTTTTAGTGGAATTATATAACTTAAATTCTTCCTTTTTATCATTCAGGATATGTTAGCAATAATATAGACTACAAAAACTAGTAGGCGAGAATCATAAAAATTATGCCTTAGGTATGGAACAAATTCATAAATAATTAGAATATAAAATTTTTTATTTCATAACGCACGCACGAAATGTTCGCTTTTTGAGGCATGTATTGCGTGCGGGAAATGACCAATTAGCATTTTTCCATAAATTTCCGGAAATTTGGGAAATTTAGCAATTTTCCATACATTTTCGCGAGGGGTAAACCACTCTAAAATCATGATTTTTTAAAACCAAAAATGTGTAGACGGTGTTAAAATAAGCATAGCTTTATTCTGCTTAACGCAGTGTAACTGTCGATAGAATTTTTTTGTTATGTATAACATAAGCTTCTTATTGCATAAAATGAAATGATTCGCATACGAATAAAATCGTTCAAAATCAACGGCTAAGGAAAAAAATCACAAGTGTAGCCGTACGCAACGCGCTACTAAGAGAAATAACGATGGGATAAGCGTCGAATAAGGAAAAATAGCATTCGATCCCTTTTCTATAACGTGTGAATTTCTCCGAGTCTTACTCTTCGTGACCAGTCGGCTAAACTCGGAACACGTCGGGCCAGTGTATAAAACGTTTGTGTATAACATGGGCGTACGGAATAAAAAAGATTGCAATTACGTAACATTCAAAAGGGGGGAGGGGGTTCTTGTTTCGTAACGGTCTGTTATGTGGGCATGGGGGGGGGGGTACTTTTAACTCGAGTACGTAACATTTTTAATCTTTCTCTAAAAAAAAAACAGACAAAAATTAAAGATTTATTGATATAAAATGTTAATATAACATTTTCAGTTAAAATAATTAATTTTCAATTAAGCAAAAGGAAATTTTCAACAAAATAGTTCAATTTTCAAACAAAGTGATAAATCTTTGATAAAAAAAATGATTTATCAACACAAAGTGTAATAGTTGAGTTTTCACCAAACAATATTTTCATTTTCAATAAAAAAAATTGCTAAACCAAAAAATACGAATTTTCGACGTAAGAGTTGAATTTTTAACAAAGAAAGATTGTTCAATTAACGAAGAAAAAAAATATTATCCAAAATGTTGAGTTTTAAAGTCATAAAGACGAATTTACAAAAAAAGGGTTGAATTTACGACACAAAAATATGCATTTTCTATCAAAAAAATTGAATTTTTTATTAAAAAAGACAAGTTTTTAATCAAATAAGTGAATTTTCAACTAAAAAAGATCAATTTAATAACAAAAATGAAACAGCTACATTTTTAGTAGAAAAAAGAATTTTCACTCGCAAGTTTGAGCGCGCCTAGGGCGCGCGACTGTTGGATCTCGCGCTCGGGCGTATTTGCATCGCGCTTTACGCTCGGCTCCTCTAGATTTTTGAACTTCGTGTTCGACTTCGACGAAAAGAAAAAGTTTGTTTGCAAATATTATAAAATTATCAAAACCTCTACGTATTAAGTAACTGTTAAATTTGTTTTTATTTTAGACTGAAAAGGAACTTTATTTACTCAAGGTTCTATCGACCTTAAGGAACACATTCTCATCCAGACACTCGCGCTTCGCGCTCGATATTTGATTTGAAAATCATTTGAACCTTGCGTTCCACGCTCGGTTCTGTGCACCGTATGATAGAAACAAAAAAGTTTGAGCGCACTTACGACGCACGATTTGGTAAATACACTGAGCGCGCACTTTGTGCGTCGTGTTATATGTTCTTCATATACAAATTACTAAATTTGTATTTGATTTCAAATGGAAAGTAATGATATAATTCAGGCGACAAATTTTATTAGTTAACATTTTATTTTAGCTTGTGCCGTTTATCAAAAAAGTTAATTTTTTCATTTTGAATATATTCTTACCACAAAAATTGATTACGGGTTTGTAAGTCTTTTTTGAATGCACAATTTTTGTTCATTTATATGTTTTCGTACCTTGCATTGTTTTTTCAAAAATTTGATTTTTTTTACTGTCAATGTTATTTTCACGAATAAAACCAAAACCACGCATCCTATCGAAACATGAGTCACAATAAATGTGTACCTCTTCCTTGGATGAACAAATTTTGTTTCGGTCATTTTTTCGTAGCTGGTAATATTCGTCTGAAAATTTGATTTTTCTATTTTCAATGCTGTTTTTTACGAATGAAACAAAAACTACGCGTCATATCGAAAAGTGAATGATAAGAAATTTGTAGATCTTTTTTAGGTGCACAATTTTGGTGAGATCATCTTTTCTGGTATCTTGCATAGTTTGACAGCAAAATGGCTTTTTTGATTTTTCATTAATTTTTTGTGCGATCAAAATTTGAATTTTTTATTTTTCAAAAAATTCAAAAAGTTCTTATGAAAATATTATAGGGTGTTCAGGAATCAACGTTTTTCTCCTCTTGACTTTTTTTCATATCGTGCGTTTTTCGGCTTAAAATGTTCATTTTCGTTTGTTTTTTGGAATTTTGAAAATGCTATAACTCCAGTAATTTTTTTTTTATCACGAAAAGTCATTAGAATATTTTGTTCGCCATTTTGCGTACTACTAATAACCGTACATAGAATTTTCAAATCTTCCAAAAAAGTGGTCTCAAAAATTTTCAAAATGTGCTCACTTTTTGGATTTTCATCCAAAATAGCTGGTTAACGAACTCGTTCTCTATTTTTCGGCCATAAAAAAGTGTGCCAAAGCTCAATCGAATCTGATCATTTTTTCAAAAGTTATCGTGGCTACACACAGACAGACAGACTACAGACAGACAGACACTTCGGTAAAAATCGTTTTTTCTAGCTCAGGGGGTCTCAAAACGTGGAGATTTGATGAAAACCGACTATGTCAAATTTTACATAAAACCAATACCTTCTCATTAGAATGAGAATGTAAAAATAAATATGTAATCAAATAGTTGAATTTACAACCCAGAAGATGAATTTTCTACCAAAATAGACAAATTTTCAACAAAATAGATGAATTTTTAACTAAAAAAAGATAAATTATCACAAAAAATAGAATGGTTTAATTTTCAATCAGGAAAATAAGTTTTTAAGCAAATAAAATAATTTTTCAACAAAATAGTTAAATTTTCAATAAAAAAAAACTAATTTTCAACAAAAGAAATGAAATTTTAACCAAAAAGATTAATTTTCTACCAGAAAAGAATAATTTTTAACCCAATACATGAATTTTCAACCAAAAAGGTTAATTTTTTGACGAAAAAGGACAATTTTTTTAACAAAATAGATGAATTTACAACTAAAAAAGTTAAGTTTTTAACGAAGAATAAAATAGTTTAATTTTCAGTGAAAGAAAAAAGTTTTTGTGTAAATAAACTAAATTTTCAACGAAAAAGTTAAATTTTCAACCAAACAAATAAATTTTTAACAAAAAGATGAAATGTCTATAAAAAAAAAGTAATTTTTATTTTTAAAAAACTAATTTTTAACGACATAAATGAATTTTCAACCAAAAAGTTTAATTTTCTACCAAAAAAGAATAATTTTCAACAAAATACATGAATTTTCAACCAAATATTTTATCTTTTAATGGAATTTTTAACCTAACAGTTGAATTTTCAAGCAAAAGTGAATTAGTCACCAAGAAGATTAACATTCTACCACAAAATAAAAAGTTTCAACAAAATACGGAAATTTTTTAAACAAATAGATGAATTTTCAACTGAAGCAGATTGATGCTCAACCAAACATTAAATGGTCAAGTTTTCAGTTAAAAAAATTAATCTTCAATAAAAAATAAAATTTCAAGCCAAAGAAATGAAGTTTGAACCTAGAAGATTAATTTTTTTACCAAAAAGAGATTAATTTTCAACGAAATATATGCATTTTTACCCAAAAAGGTAAATTAGTTACCAAGCAGATTAATTTCCTACCGTTTTGAAACGATTCAAAAATAATAAAAACTTATAAGATATTTTAGGAATTTTGATTTCAAAAGATTTCCCTAAATTTCGAAAAAGAGTAGATGATTTTAAAGAAAAATGTTTCAATTTGGAATGAATAAAAAACCCCAAAAAAATCGAGTAAATTCAAGAAATATTTAGAAGATTTTAAGAGATTGAAAAAGAATTTCCATCTGTAAAAGATTTTTAGAAAATCAGATTTTTTTTAACGATATCAAACCAAAACTTTAGAAGGTTTGAAAGAATTTTGAGAGGTTTCAAGTGAATAAACAAATTTTCTTAAAATTCCTAGGAAAATTTTGAAGATTTTAAGGCAATTTCTTTACATTTTGAATGATTTTTCAAAGTTTCAAGAAAAATTCGAGTTAGCTAAAAATATTTTAAGGAATTTGAAAGGTTTTAAATATTCAAAAATCTTTTCTAATTTTCTCCAGAATATTATAAAATTTATATTTATATAAACCTAAAAACAAACTTGTAATACTTCTTTTCTTTTATTATGTTTTTAAACATAATACAAAAAATGTTACGTACCTGCGGTTAGGGGTGAGGGGGTCCGAAGGAAATGTTACGGTCTGTTACATGGAGAAGGGGGGATTAAAAAAGTTCGAAAATAACGTTAAATAATATGTGAACGCTCCCTTAGCGTCAAAATCGAGGTATCAACGAACCTGTTAGGAACGGTCCTTAGCCTGTAAGGGAAAAATCATCCTAGAAGCTATCGGACTGGGCACTTCTAGCGCGCCACTAGCGACAACGAGCTTATCGCTAGCCTACAAGAAAGATAGAGTAATTCCAACGTTACGAATAACGATCGCCTCTTGCGTTGATGTTATTCTAACAGGCTCATAAGACAGATTCCTTATTTTAGTTACTTTAGCATCACCAATATCGAAAAATCAGAGCACAACGTCCATATAACACTGAACGCTATCTCGCTGATTTGAGAGTGGTTTACCCCTCGCATTTTCGGAAATTTGTGAATTTTTTCCAAAAAGCTTTGGATACCTCCGATTTTTCTCGGGTGTGGCTCAAATTGTAGTCCTTGGTATGAAGAACTGCGACAAAGAATATTTTATATTCTCTCTTTTTATATTATTGGTTAGAAAATAAGAAAATGACGAAGTTTGGTTATTAAGAAACATATTCTAGACGCTTATCTTTCAGTCCGAATTTCCTCGGGGATGGTTCAAATTGAAGTCCTTGTTATGTATGTGGAACTGCGAAAAAGGATATGTTATATTCTCTTTTATTATATCATTGATTAGAAAATAAGAAAATGAGGAAATTTGATTTTTCAAACTCCTATGCTGGAAGCTTTTTTCAGTGGTTAAGAAATAAGAAAATGAGCGAAAATTTGATTGTTTATGATTTGGAATGACTCTCGAATCCTCTAGCCTACGAAACCCTTCCTTGAGGGCGCTTGCCGTCCTCTTTGGCTCTAGATATGAATTTTTGTGAAATTTTTATTTAAAAAGAAATCTGATTGAAAAGGAATACCAGAAATGTCACCAAAGAGAAGTTCAAAAATATAGAGGCTTAAATTTAAAAAACTGACGCTCAACGGTTTTTCTGGATTCTGTTTAAACGTGTAATATGAGAAGAAGATATATGATCTCGACTTTCAAGTTTGAGGTGAGAGCTGTCATTTGTCAAGAATAAATTCTAGTATGACAAATTACGTACTTACACATTACTTTAACGGTTGAAATAGATCTTAATCTTGAGAAAATGGCACCACTAGAATATTTCTCTTCGTCTATTAATTTTAAAAATTACTCAGAAAATTAAAAATTAGTATTTGCATGAACATTTTAATATTCAAAAAATGTTTTGATAGCTTTCCTGGTTTATCTTTAAATTTTATAAATCTAGTTGATGCTATAACTTCTTAATGCATTATTGATTAATTAGAAAAAGCTAGTCTTTTATTAATTGATTGATGATGTGTATTAATGTGCTGTACTCCATCATAAATTCGACAAATTGAAAAATATAAATATCTGTAAATAAATATAGATCTCTACTGGTTTTTAGTCTATTAGTACATGGAATAAATGATTTTGTAAACTGATAAATAATTGTATAACTTAAATAATAATCAACAGAATGTAGCAAAAATGTGTTCTGAAATACTATATTGAACAACATTTTTCAATAAAAGGAACATTTCAGTAGCACATAATTTAATGTTTTTGTTTCAGATCTCTTCTGTAAATTGAATCTTGGGATCTTGGAAATAACTAAACTTACTACGAAGCTGAGGATCACGAAGCTTCTTGAGTATCAATGTGAACTTGTGAAAAGTGGTAAAACGCGAAAGTCGTAAGGCAGTGCGCCACTCTATTCATATGTCGTTAAAACACAAAATAGTGAACTCAAATATGAACTCAATGAAAGTTAAAGGCCCCTTATGGGAATGGATTCCCCTTCTCAAAAAAAGTAAGAGTGTGAGGGATATCTCAGTGACTACATATATGGACAGAATTGGAAATATTTTTAACTAATTAGCAATTATTCAATTAAAAGTATTTATTTTAGAGATAATCCTGAAGAGTTTCCAAGTTTTCTAAACTTGTATTTATCAAGGAGATGTCAAGGAGATGTTCGAAGACATGAGAGTAGTCTAAGTAGTTTCATTTAAATAACAAATTTTCAATGTAGAAACTAGAAAGTTTAATGTCGTTTCGCGAACTCTTTGTAATTGAAGAGCCTGGGTGGCTTCGAATCTGTGTAGTAATACAATAAGCACCTGGAGAACCTAGAAGGCTAGTGAGATATTATGTTTCGAATTGTGTCTTTGAGTGGAGCTGAAGACCTTGACGAGGAAGAAGCTGAGGAAGTAATTTTTGAAGTCAGGTGAAATTACTGGATGCTTCTTTAATCAGGGTAAAGTAAAAGTGCCGAGATTGTAAATGTCTCACCGAGTGCGCGATTTAGTGAAGTCGTTTGAATATCATGTTGACGGCCGAGGGTAATTTGACCTGGACGAGCGAACTGAGTGCGATATTGCATCAGGTTTCTTGCAACAGTACCTTTGTGGGCTGCACGGAAGAGTGCGGAACGACCTTGAGTGGATACGATCATCTTTGTACTGCAGAAGCAGCATCATCAGCGACCCTCTTTTGCAAACCCTGTGATTTCAGCAGCTGTGACTTCAACATTTCCCTGGTCTTAAGTGGGCTCGAGAGTATCGAGGGTGCTTTCCTCTCCAAGATCCCCAGATTTAGGGAATGTAATTCGACCCTTTTTGGACAGGTGAGTAAATCAAGATTCGATTTATTTACGTCCTTCGACAGCACGCATTATTGCAACGATGTTGCTACACGGAAAAAATAAGTTTTTAAAAGGTTACGGTACTAATTCAAGAGTAGCGAAAGTTAAAAAGGTCCAGTTGAAGGATTCTATGATTCCGGAAAATTTATAGTGGAGCCGATGCAAAACGAAACAAAATATTTTTGATAATATCATCACAATTGATTTATTACACAATTATAATATACTTAAACAGTTTAACAAATTATAGTCGCTGCGGATTTGAACCCTGCCTACGTACCTAAAACTACCTAAACACAAACTTAACTCACGCTGATTTCACTAAACAACTGAGCTATCGAACGCTTGGAGTTTTACGAAAAAATCTTAACTAAGCCTTATAGGGTCAGGGCATAGGATGTGATAATTATATGAGCCCCTATTTTTTCAACTAAAACTAATTAATTAAATGACTGAATGAATGGATTATTCATACATTCACTATTATAAATTAAAATATTGAATAGTTTAGAAGAATTTATTAGTATATTTAGGGTGTCTACCCTACCTGAAAATCCTGAAATTGTCAGGGAATTTTTATATACCTGAGAAAACCTGGAAATGTCAGGGCATTTTTTTTTAAATCAGGGAGTTTTTTCGAGAGCGTCCTTAATTTTTTTAAATTTGCAATATAAAATTGAATAAAAATTATTCATGTGCAAAAGTAGCTTTACATTGCTGTATTGAACTATTTTGTTGCAAATTCGTATTTTTTTTTTAAATTAATTTTTTTAACTGAAAATTTAATTAGTATGATTTTATTTGAAACTTGATAGTTTTTGTTCAAAAACTCAATCTTTTTAGTTGAAAATCCATCTTTTTTCTTGGAAATTCAAATAGTTTGTTTGCAATTTTCTCTCTCTCTTGTCTAAAAAATCTTTCTTCGTTGAAAATTCATATCTTTTGGTTGAATTAAATTATTTTTGATTGAAAATTAAAATCTTTTTGGTTGAAATATCAACTGCTATATTTTTCGTTCAGAATTGATCTTTTTTGGCATGGAAAGTTAATTAATTAGTTGAAAGTTAAACTCTTTTGTTAAAAGTTAACTGTTTTAGTTGAAGATTCACCATTTTAATTAAAAATTCATCTCTTTGGTTAAAAAATGAGCTATTTTGTTGAAAATTCGTTTTTTATTCGGCTCAGAATAAATATTGTTGCTGAAAATTTAACTATTCCAGTTGAAACTTTAATTATTTTGTTGAAAATTTGTTTGTTTGAAATTTTTTTTTGTTCTAAAGTAAAAATATAACTTTTCTAGATGAATATTTCATCATTATAGTTCAAAATCCATCTCTTTGGTCAAAGATTAATTTTGTTAACTAAAAATTTAATTATTCAACTTTTGGTTGGAAAATAATATGTTTTAGTTGAAAAATCGTCTTTGTTGTTAGAAATTAATCTTCTTGATCAAAGATCAATCTTTTTGGATAAAAATACAATTATTCTAGTTTAAGATTCATCATTTTAGTTAGAAATTCATCTTGTTGGTGTAAAATTTAACTATTTCAGTTGAAGATTCATCATTTTATTTGAAAATTCATCACATTGTTTGAAAATGTAACTATTTTTCAGAAAATTATTATTTTTTTAACTGAAAATGTAACTATTTCAATAGAATATTCCATGATTTTAGTTGAAAATTCAACTATTTGGTTAAACAATCATTTTTGTAACTAAAAAATTGACTATTTAATTTTTGGTTAACAATTTATCCTTTTTAATTAAAAAATTTGTGTATTTTGTTGAAAATTCGTCGTTTTTGGTAAAAAATTTATCTTCCTAGTTAAAAATTCATCTTTTTGTTTTAAAATTCAACTATTCCAGTTGGAGATTTATAATTTTAGTTGAAAATTCATCAGTTTGGTTAAAATATAATTTATTAAATTTAAAATTCATCTATTCCATTTTTGATTGAAAATTGATCTTTTCTAGTTCAAAATTCAACTATTTCCTGGAAAATTCATGTCTTTTGTTGAAAAATCGTCTTTTTTGATACAAAATTAATCTTTGGTTTGAAAATTGAAGGGTCGAAAGGCAAAAGGAGGTAACTGACAAAATGGTAATTGTGCAGGAGAGCAAAAAACATTGCTTCCGAGCGGACGTATTGCCTAATCGATGCCATAGAAGTTGATTGAAAAGAAGCTTCCAGTTATGAGAAAGTATTGTCCGAAGGATATCGTGTTGGGTTGACACTTTTTTCTACCCTGTCCGAGAAAATCAATTTGCAATGAGACGGTGTCACTGTGTGACAGACGATTTTTCGCTTTTAGGAAGTGATATATAATGAAAGTTACATTCTTTGTTGTTGAACCATGATGATTTGTGAAATATCAAAGTTTACAAGTAATTCTAAAAGCTTTTCTTTTAAAATGTATTAGATTGATAAAACGACAGGCATTTTGAGGGTGAATTAAAAGGGGAAAAATTAAAACTTGACGAAATTTTTTCTTTTTGTAAAAATAATAACAAATCTAAGTTTTCCTTTTTTCCCATTTAATACATTGTCAATATTTCTATCATTTCATCAATTAAAAATTTTAGATATCTCTTAGAATTACGTGGTCAACTTTCATTTTACAAACTATATGTTGAGTATACTGATAACTTTTTACTTGGCTGAATTTGTTGCATCGCAGATATTTTTGGTTACATCAATATTTAGGGATACATTGTAGTTTGAAATCGATTGATCAACAATTTTTTTCAAAAAAGCCTTTTTCATAAGTCAGATTGTTAAATAAATGAGATACATAAATACTTTTCAATTTAATACTGTCTTGAAGTTATTAACAAAATAAAAATGCACGGAGAACAATTTATATAGTTCAAACAGAAAAACACTGAAAAATAAACGGAACTAAAATCTATTTGAAAAAAGTGATTTTTGTTTTTGAAACAACCAACAGTATCACTGATGCATGGCTTTTGATATCTTTCAATTAGCTATGTGACCTTCTGAGTTTCAAATGCCATACAGAATTGAATCGACAAATATTGTTTTTTTTTAGAGGAAATTAGGCTACCCGTTTTTTTCCGATTTTAGAAACAAAAATTGTCAACGAAGTTATGATTGTTTGAATTTTGACGTCTATTTAAAAAACAAAAGTTTTTTCTTCAAAATTCTATAGCTTTTTGTCTAATTCAAAATCCGTTGGAAGATTAGAAAAGAGTTCAAAACTAATAAAGTGATAACGATTTCTGTAAAAATGTAAAAAGTCGATTTTTACCAAATTCAAACACTAATATTTTTTGCCCAGAAGAATTTTGTTAAATGAAATTAAATTTATATATTTTTCTTAGAAACAAAAAAGAGAAACAAATAAGTTAAGGTAAAAGTTTGCATGTCCAGAGAAGTTCTACAACAAATTTCTCTCGCTCTTTTGTGATATCTTGCATCATTTACGAAAAAAATTAAAAAATTATATTTTCAGGAAAAAAAATTCTCTCTACTACAAAATGATTTGGCCTTTATGAAACTTATAGGAAGCATTAATTATAGTAGCAGAAAGTTTTAAAAAGTATTAAAAAAAAGTTGAGGTTTCACAGAAAACCTTCTTTATTTTCTTCTTTGAATTTCGAAAAAATCATTAGAAGATTTTATGAAGAACTTCACCTTTTTATTTTGTTGCAATATTTTATAATAGTTTCTGCTTACATTTTTTCTGAAAATATGATTTTCGAATTTTTCTTGTAAACGATGCAAGATATCACAAAAGAGCAATTAGCTTTTTTGTAGAATTTTTGTTGATCTGCAAACTTCTATCATACAATTTTTGTATTTGTCGCTGTCTTCGAGAAAAATGCGAAAATTTGATTTTATGAAGAGCTATTGCGCTCTAAACTAAAGGTCATAAGTACCAAAAAATTGGGAAAAATTATAAGTGTGTGTTTTTCTGTGAAAATCTACTTTTTATATTTTCAAGCAAATTTATTGCCACTTCATTTATTTATTGTCACTTTATTAATTTCAAACTCTTTCCAAATTTTCCGACGGATTTCGAAGGAAGACGGTAAAACTCACGAGAATTAGAAAAGAAAATTGAAATATCTGAATTAGATAAAAAGTTATGAAATTAAAAAAAAAATTTGTGTGTGATTTTTTTCAAACAGACGTCAAATTTCAAATATTTGTAACTTTGAGGAAAATCGCTTTTTCGCAGATCGAAAAATATGTGTGGCCTAATTTCTTCTAGAAAACAACATATTTGGTCGCTGAGAGATTCTGCGATTTGAAGAATAGCTTTTGATTACAATATTCGGCACAACATTTAGCATATAACTGGAAAAAATTTTGTCGAGATGTTATGAGTAACAAATGTGTGAGATGAGAAAAAATGATTTTCTGTATAAAAACAACGAATTATGACTATCTCATGTGAACAGTTTTTATCGAAATAAAATTCTTTCTAGGTAGATTTTTGCATTGTAATTAAAGTTTTGAACCTAATCAACAATATGTTTAAAGCCGAGGGCTTTCCATTTTATATTTACAAACATGAAAAAACTTTTTGCTGCTCAGTGCGTTTCTGAAGAGTTGGTCAGAAAATGTTGGTGAAAAACAAACTTCGAAAACGATTCTTAAAAACATTAAAAACGGGTAAAAAATTGATTATACGAACTTTTTTTGTATCAATAATTAAATTAATAGTTGAGATTTCTTGTGTTTTTGATTACTGTTCCTAATTATTTTCTATAAAGTATATAAAAACTTTTGAATATTTAGTGACCTAATCTTGCGTAGTTTCCCTTAAGGGAGAGTGGAGCCACATGAATATTCCAACAAATCGACTTGCCCTGATGTTCATTTCATCGAAGTTGACTTGACCAAATATCAATATTTCCTAATTTTCATTTTTTCGAATTATCATTTGCCCTATAACTTTTTGTTTTGTATGTATCAAAAGTTATTTAGATTCAAGTGTATTAGCTGCAATTTGAGGTGAAAGTTGCAATTCTTATTCAATCTTAATGAACAATATCTGGTTTTATTCTTCGAAAGCTCTATAAGAGTATAAAAAATGGAGACAATCTAATTTCATATAGAAATGAGGGTAAATTGTTATTAAATCAAATCAATTTCGGTAAAACAAACATGAGGAAAAGTAGAATTTGGGGAATATTAAGCGCCTCGGGAGAGTGGAGAACAAACAAAAAAATAGTAAACAAGCCTTCTTCTTTTTTTAGGGGAGACAAAAGTGACTTAAAAAAAAAAGTAAAATTAAACAATTTGTTTTTGTTGGTTTATCATTCATAATATTTTGCTCTCTTGTATTCGTAAAAATGGTAAGGAAACTAATGATATTTAATTTATCATTCTAATTTTCCAGTACTCCTCAAATTAAATGTAGTGAAAGTTTAAATTTTGTTTGCATAAAAGTGTTAATAATTTAAATACTAATATAAATACTTATACGTATATATATATATATATATATATATATATATATATATATATTAGTGTGAAGTAGTGTATACTATAAAATAGTAGAAGCTGGGATTATATAACCTCTGCACAACTTTACGTTTAGTTACAGCTAAAGCCCTTTTCCGCTACTTCATTTTCATCAGAGAATGAAGTAAAACATGTGGTTTTATTATTTATGTTTTGCAGAAATATAATTCATGCAATTGAATAATTGTGAAAAACCGTTTTTTCCATTAATGTATAATTTAAGGAAATATTCGTTTGAAGAAAAAACATATTTTAGAACATTTAAGTAAGTTATAAAGTACGCGAAATATAATATTCAAAAATAGTATTTCTATATCCAATAATTATTATTCTAATATAAAAATGATTGATATTTTAGCGATGCTTTTGTTTTTTCATTCCTGTTTTATTGAATTGGTTCGTTATATTAATTGAAGTTTAGACTCACCACATAAGCGTAGGAGGAAAATAATAAGGTTAAATTATTGATAGTATATGAAATTCCTTGGGATTAATTTTAAATCAATCAAATTATGCAAAAAAATGAAATTACTAATTGGAAACTAATATTTTTGAAATTAATGTATTTAACTGAATAGAGAAAGATCCTTTAACACTTAACATTGAAAATGGGTTAGTTTAATTTTTAAATCTTTCAAAATTGTATCGTTTGAAAATAATTATATTTTATAGTTGATAAAATAATTAAATATTAAACAACCTCTCGCTGAGTAAGAAATACTTAAAATTCTACACTTTGAAAAACTTGGAAGCTATACAAATGTAGAAATTTTTATTCTTAAACTTAATATTAATTTAAATAATATTACTAATAAGCATTTAAAACTGAAAATTAATAAATTTTACAACTTAAAAGTGGACCATATTCAGACTAAGAGCATTTAAAATTGAAAATTTTTCATTTTGAATTGCTGAGAAAATGGTGAAATATCAGATTTAAAATTCACAGCTTTTAAAACCTGAAAATTAAAAATTTGCATTTCTTTCTTCAAAAGTAAGAGTTTTATATTTAGAACAATAAGAATTTTGCAGATTCCCTAAATTCCTTCAAATCTGTGAATTCCTTGAATTCTCTCAAATCCCTGAAATCCTGAAATATTCTGAATTTCTTGAATTCTTTTAATGTTCTGTATTTCTGAAATTCTTTGAATTCCCTCACATACTTGAATTCCATTAATATCCTGAATTCCTTGAATATTCGAAATTCTTTGAATTGCTTGACTTGATTTAGGCAAATTATGATTTTAAGGAAAAAAAATAATTTTTAATATAGAATAAAAATGTCTAATAACTATTTGACCTTCAAGTTTCTGGGTTTATTTGCTTTAGGTTCATGTGAATACGTTTTTATTAGTTTCAAAATATTTTTATGTTCTTCAAAACTTCAGAAATTCCTAAATATCTCTTAAACTGAATTGAATTATTTCTAAAATTGCCTTAAAATCTTCCAGATTGTTCTTCTCGATTGTTCCAGATTGTTCTTCTCAACTTTGTGAGTTTATTTGTTTTCAGGTTTATATCAATATAATTTTCCTGAAATTATTGATAAAATTCGAAATGATTTTTGAAGATTTCAGATATGTCAAGTCAAATTTTCAACAAATAAGTTAATTTTTAATCAAGTAGTTGAATTTTCAAGCAAACAAGATTTTTCAGTCAAGAAAAAAAAACAAATAACAAATTTGAATTACAATTTTTTAAATATTTTATTTGTTTTCAAGTTTATGCAAATATAATTAATAATATTTTATAAGTTTTCGAAAGTCTTTCAAAATTTTAAAATATTTTCAATCTTTTGAAAATTTCTAAAATTCCTAAATATCTTTTCAACTGACTCGAATCCTAAAATTGTCTTAGAATCTTCCGCATTCGTTTTTGAAAAGTTTGGTAATCTCTTACAATGTTTGAAAATATTCTCTTCAAATTAATTTTTCAAAATCAGCAATCACTTTAAATATTCCCATTTAAATTACAAATATTCAAAAATCTAAATTTTGTTTGAAGTTCTTTGAAATCTTTAAAATTTTTTCATTATTTCTGAAATTTATTGAAAACCTCTAAATATCTTTTAAACTGACTGGAATTTTTCCTAACATTCTCAAAAAATTCTTCGAAATAAAAAAAATTGCCTTACAACTTTTCAACATTCTTTTTTATCTTTTTATCTTTTTAAATATTTGACCAAAATTTTGTAAAATAAAAAATAATAAAAAATTTTCCCAGAAATCTGTGGAAATTCTTCAAAATAAAAAAAAATTGCCTTACAATTTTTCAACATTCTCTTTTATAATTTTTAAAATCTTTTGGAATGCTTTGAAATCTTTTTAAATATTTGACCAAAATTTTGTAAAATAAAAAATAATCAAAAATTTTCCCGGAAATCTGTGGAAATTTTTTTCTCTCCTAAAACATTTCAAAATGCTTAAAAAAGCTCCTAAGCTTTTTTTGTTCAAAATCTTTCAAAATCAATATTTTGTTTGAAGGTTTTTGAAATCTTTCCAATTTTTAAGTTATTTTTGCAATAAAAAAAACTTCGAAATATCTTTTAAATTGATTAAATTAATTTTTCAAAATGAAAAATCATTTAAAATTTTCCCTGGAATGTTAATTTCTTACAATGTTTGAAAATATTCTCTTCAAAATAATTTTTCAAAATCAGCAATCACTTTAAATATTACTATTTAAATTACAAATATTCAAAAATCTAAATTTTGTTGGAAGTTTTTTGAAATCTTTAAAAAATTTTAATTATTTCTAAAATTTATTGAAAACCTCTAAATATCTTTTAAACTGATTGGAATTTTTCCTAACATTTTCAAAAAATTCTTCAAAATAAAAAAAAAATTTCCTTAAAATTTTTCAACATTCTTTTTTATCTTTTTATCTTTTTAAATATTTGACCAAAATTTTGTAAATTAAAAAATAATAAAAAATTTTCCCAGAAATCTGTGGAAATTCTTCAAAATAAACAAAAATTGCCTTAAAATTTTTCAACATTCTCTTTTATAATTTTTAAAATCTTTTGGAATGCTTTGAAATCTTTTTAAATATTTGAACAAAATTTTGTAAAATAAAAAATAATAAAAAATTTTCCCAGAAATCTGTGGAAATTTTGTTCTCTCCAAAACATTTCAAAATGCTTAAAAAAGCTCCTAAGCTTTTTTTGTTCAAAATCTTTCAAAATCTACATTTTGTTTGAGGTTTTTTGAAATCTTTCCAAATTTCAAATTATTTTTGCCATTTAAAAAAAACTACTAAATATATTTTAAACTGATTAAATTAATTTTTAAAAATGAAAAATCAATTAAAATTTTCCCTGGAATGTTAAGAAAAAATTTTATTATCGTAAACCTTTCAAAATAATTGAAAAGCTTCAAAAATATATTTCAAAATCTTCAAAAATCTACATTTTCTTAAAATTTTATTGAAATCTTTTTAAATTGTAAATTATTTTTTTATTATTGTTGTTATAAAATTATAGCGTGATAATACAATTTTACGAACCGAATTATTTCCCAATATTAAAATACATCTACAATCAAAATTTTCTTTTCTATCAATGCAGGAAATTCTTAATCATTAGTAATAAATAAAGGCATATATTTAAACTCATAAAATATGGTTAAGGGTTTATGAATAGAATCCTTTTGTCATTTGCAAAAAATGTGATTAAAAAGTTAAGAACAGAATTGTTGCCATTTAAATTTTCTTTTTTAGAAATTAATTTTTAGAATTAAAAATTCTCATTTGGTAATTGCGATGTACAAAATTCCAGAAAATTAAAAAAAAAAAAAAACAATTTGAAAACAACCCGTTGAAGTCATATTCACGCAGTATGCAACCAATTAGGTATTCAAAAACAATTAGTGCGAGCGAGATTTTTGAGAATTTCGTTCCACCTATTTTTTCAGATATATTTGGATAGGATGATGTAATGTAGTTGTCAACTGTTTTTCTATTGTGCAACGCTTTGATCCACTTTTGGATCATAATTTGGCACTTTGAGATTTAGTATAGGGACACCGAAAATATTTGGTCTACGCTCACCGAATTTCGGTGAATCTAAACGTCCTTTACAATTTCCCTGGGCTTACTGAAAATATTTGTTTTACGCTCACCGAACTTCGGCGAACCTAGCCACAGCCAATTTTTACATTACATTTACTGAAGGTATATATGAGGAAGATATCGAATTTTCACGGAGAACATAAAACGTCTGATTTTTAAGTTTTGAAGGCCATTTCTGCAAGCAATAAACTTGTTGAGAAACTGTGATAAAAAAACTGAAAGCTTTATTCCCCACTTGGAATATTCTTCACAGCTTAAAATGAACACGATCCCTTAAAGCTTTTTCTTCTTTATTGAAGATTGCGTCCATTTTCATGTTAATATCCCTACTTTAATATATCTAAGCTGATTTATATTCATCATAAAATATGATTTTATGTCTTTCCTTGAAAAAACTTCGGAAGTTAATTTTGTAAGAAATTTTAATGCCTTATAGCTCTGTAAAAAGGTCCTCTGCCTGCTTTCCAATTCAGACATGCTGAGAATCTTAAAAAAAATGATTTGTGAAAAAATCACTCTATATTTCTTTTTAAAAGCACCCACACTTTTTTTGTGCTAAATAATTTTTTGTTTACTCATGTTAAAAAGCATTTCTCATTTTATACAGAATAATTGTTTTCTTGTCTGAAATTAAAATTAAGTTTTTTTATTAATAAATCATTGAGCTACGGAAAGCTAAAACTGCCTAACATCATTGAACCTAATATGGAGATTTTGATGGAGTAAGGACGGTTTAGCATTCCATAACTTCGAAATGAAAAATACAACAAATCGCTACGGAAATGAGGTGAAATAAATGTTTTTATATTTTTCACAATTAAACAACATTTGATTGCCGGAAAAACGGAACATTATTATGTACGTAGATATTACTTAAACTCTATACTAAAGTATTCACTATGGGAGATCAATTTTTTGAAAGGCCAAAATGAGCAATTGAGCATAATGAGGATAATATAATTGGATTGAGAAAAACAACTGAATACATAACATCCCTAATGTTCTGAATTTAACTACTCAAATTTCCGAAATATTTCAAAACTTCTAAATAATTAAATTATGTGTAAAAAATTATTATAATAAAAATTGTTTATAATCATTAGGCTGAATATTCATTGATATGAAGGCTGAGTAAATGCTATGGATTTTGACTTGTATGCTTCGCCTGTAATTTTTATTATTGACTTTGTTTTTTCTGTGAGTGTAACATAAATGATTTTGCTATCATTTTATTTCAGTGATTATAAAACTGTGATAATCATATATCATTTTACGATTTTACATATTAATTAGGACGAAATAAATTCACAATTGCATCCGTTCAAAAAAGAAATGATAGTCCTTATTTAGTCATGCAAAAAAATAAAATAAATTGTTGTACAATGAATGGTGGACAATGGCGACCAATCGAATAGTATAAAAATATCTCGTTTTTGCAGTTTTCATATCAATATTTTCGAACTTTAATATAAAAAAAGTGTGGCCTTAGAAAGCACTCAACCATCCCCGAAGTCTGAAATTTTGAGAAAATCCAAGATGTCGACCAACTATAAATTCCTAAATTAGCTAAATTCTGCAGTTATCAATTAAATATTTTCAAACCTTGCTAGAAAAAAGTTTGACTTTGAAAATCTTTCGATGTTCCTAGAAGTTTAAATTTTAAAAAATCCAATATGACGGCCACAATAGAATATTCCAAAAATAGCTCATTTCTGTAGTTTTCAATCAAATTAGCCGCCATCTTGGATTGTCTTAAAATTGCAGACTCTTGAGATCATATGATGAGTTCTAAAGTCAAACTTCTTTTTCAGCAAAGTTTAAAAATATTAAATTGAAAACTGTAGAAATGAGTTATTCTTGGAATATTTATTTGTCTGCCACCTTTGATTTTTTTTAATTTTCCTGTCCACTATTTATTTTAAAATAATTTTCGGTTTTTTCACAGTGTTCAAACATTCTGAGTTAATAACTATAGAAAATTCAATTTTTTACCCTAATTGTTGGGTGCGCAATTTTGGAAATTTAAACTTTTTTAGGATTAGGATATTTTTAGCATTATATAGAAATTGCCGACCTATGTGGACGATTGATTTGAATAAAAACTGAAAAAGTTGCGTATGTTAAACTTTTTTGCACACTTTTCCTCGCATCTTATGGAAAACTTCAAGTGCCTGGGGGATGGGTAGATATTAACCGACTTGGATAAAATTTGGAGGACATTCTATTTCTGAGCATTCGCACCAGAATCGCTTCGTAAATTTAGGGTACATAAATTGAAATTTTTATAAATGGAAAATTAGAACAAAACGTTTATTCAAAACTTGACTAGAGGTTAAAATTGTATTCTATTGTTCATAAACCTTTCATAATTACATCTTATTTCACGAATTTACATTTGGCTTAAAAAGAAATAGATACATAATTACATCTATTAAAAAAGTAAAAGAAAAAAAGTGATTTTAGAAATACAGGTCAAGGTACAGATTCTATCCATCGACTTCAAACTTTTTTTTTAGTCGGATGTCATCATATCGCGAAATAGTTTTTAATTAGTTTCTTGGATTCTTTTATTTCCTTTCAGTAGTCGTTTATTATATTTATTATTTATTGCTTCTATTGCTGATAGATAGGCGTATTGTCCAGGGACACCCGGAAATATTTGGTCTATGCTCACTGAATTTCGGTGAACCTAGCCAGCCTTTCCAGTTTCCATCGGGCTCACTGAAAACATTTTTTCCACGCTTAACGAATTTTGGTGAAACTGGATACATAAAATCTTCAGAAGACAATCACCTCTATATCATTGGATACCGGAATAGTCCCCTTTTTGACGCCATCTATATGATGCCTATTAAAATTGATGTTTGGTTTTGGTGGAAATTCACGAGACCCGTGCTCACAGAAAAAAGTCCCATCAAAAATACTAGATGTGAACAAATTCCGACAAGATCGTGAATAATATTTTATTTATTTATGTTCAAGGTAATCGAAGTACGAAAAGTTGAAAAATTATGAAGTAAAGTGTTTTTTAATAAGAGGAATGAGTTTGATAAATAATGTTCTATGTTTAATAAAAGAAATCTGCCCGCTTGGCGGGCAAATTCTCATCGCGCGCTTTGCGCGCGGCTCGCTTCGCTCGCAAGTTTGAGCGCGCCTAGGGCGCGCGACTGTTGGATCTCGCGCTTTACGCTCGGCTCCTCTAGATTTTTGAACTTCGTGTTCGACTTCGATGAAAAGAAAAAGTTTGTTTGCAAATATTATAAAATTATCAAAACCTCTACATATTAAGTGATTGTTAAATTTGTTTTTATTTTAGACTGAGAAGGAACTTTATTTACTCAAGGTTCTATCGACCTTAAGGAACACATTCTCATCCAGACACTCGCGCTTCGCGCTCGATATTTGATTTGAAAATCATTTGAACCGTATGATAGAAACAAAAAAGTTTGAGCGCACTTACGGCGTGCGATTTTGTAAATACACTGAGCGCGCACTTTGTGCTTCGTGTTATATGTTCTTCATATACAAATTACTAAATTGGTATTTGATTTTGAATGAAAAGTAATGATATAATTTAGGCGACAAATTTTATTAGTTAACATTTTATTTTAGCTTGTGCCGTTTATCAAAAAAGTTAATTTTTTCATTTTGAATATATTCTTACCACAAAAATTGATTACGGGTTTTTAAGTCTTTTTTGAATGCACAATTTTTGTTCATTTATATGTTTTCGTACCTTGCATTGTTTTTTTCAAAAATTTGATTTTTTTTACTGTCAATGTTATTTTCACGAATAAAACAAAAACCACGCATCCTATCGAAACATGAGTCACAATAAATTTGTACCTCTTCCTTGGATGAACAAATTTTGTTTCGGTCATTTTTTCGTAGCTGGTAATATTCGTCTGAAAATTTGATTTTTCTATTTTCAATGCAGTTTTTTACGAATAAAACAAAAACTACGCGTCATATCAAAAAGTGAATGATAAGAAATTTGTAGATCTTTTTTAGGTGCACAATTTTGGTAAGATGATCTTTTCTGGTATCTTGCATAGTTTGACAGAAAAATGGCTTTTTTGATTTTTCATTAATTTTTTGTGCGATCAAAATTTGAATTTTTTATTTTTCAAAAAATTCAAAAAGTTGTTATGAAAATATTATAGGGTGTTCAGGAATCAACGTTTTTCTCCTCTTGACTTTTTTTTCATATCGTGCGTTTTTCGGCTTAAAATGTTCATTTTCGTTTGTTTTTTGGAATTTTGAAAATGCTATAACTCCAGTAATTTTGTTTTTATCACAAAAAGTCATAAGAATATTTTGTTCGTCATTTTGCGTACTACTAATAACCGTACATAGACTTTTCAAATCTTCAAAAAAAGTGGTCTCAAAAATTTTCAAAATGTGCTCACTTTTTGGATTTTCATCCAAAATAGCTGGTTAACGAACTCGTTTTCTATTTTTCGGCCATAAAAAAGTGTGCCAAAGCTCAATCAAATCTGATCATTTTTTCGAAAGTTATCGTGGCTACAGACAGACAGACAGACTACAGACAGACAGACACCTTCGTAAAAATCGTTTTTTCTGACTCAGGAAGTCTCAAAACGTGGAGATTTGATGAAAACCGACTATGTCAAATTTTACATAAAACCAATACCTTCTCATTAGAATGAGAATGTAAAAATAGTTGAGGTAAATAAAAAAAATTTGGCGGTCCTTCTATTTTCTTGCAATAATAAATATAAGCGGCAAGATAGAATTAATAATAATACATCATTATTGTATTGCAGGCCTGGCAGATGTTTTCTTCTTTTAATAACAAAAAATTAGTTATCAATGTAATTTATTGAACTAAGTCCTTTTACTAAAAAAACCGCTATTAATAAAATTTCTACTAATCGTACTTGGCTTTATTCTTTGATTGCCTTGAACATAAATAAATAAAATATTTATATTCCCTACTTGGCGGAATTTGTTCACACGTACTGTTTTCGATGGTTTTTTTTTAAATAGTAAAAGAATCAAGAGATCATATTGCTTCTTTTCTTTTGTAATGAAGAGCTGCAATTTCAGTAAATTTGAAAGAAAGTAAAATAATATTTATTGAAGGACAAAAATAGCGACCCCTGAAAGTGTGCTCCCTATTAATGGCATATTATTAGATAAGATAATAACCCACAATTAGGAAATGAGGAAATTATATTGGTACGAAAAACAGAACGATTTGGTTACTAAAGAAGCAACAAAATCATTTTGTTGCCCTCACAACATTTTCGTTCTTTCAATAAAGTTTTTGTCAAAATTTGTTGTTGAACCAACAAAATTTCGGTTTTATTTGAAATAAAAAAATTTGTCTTGGTTTAAGAAAAGGTTTTTAAAAAGAGTGAATTATTTTTTGATACAAATAAAAATTGTGTTGCTTCTATAGCAATCAAATGATTTTGTTGTCCCAACCAAACTTTTTCTCATGAGAAATGATTCCCAGGTGTCCGCGTCCGATTTGCTTGATTCTCAGATATTTTTTACCAAAAAATAAGAAATACGAGTATTGTTATTTTAGCCCGTTTTTATATTTTGAGGGTTAAACTACCCCTCTGATTATTTTTCCGAAAACAAGATAATTCTTTATGGAAACCATATTCTTTAATTGTATTGTATACAAGCTTTGTATACATTTAATTTACGTCATAAATTATTGAACTGATGATAATATTATCACTTGCTACCCTTATTATGAGTAAAACTACCCCTTATTATTACAATACACATGAAACTATGAAAAGATATGAAATATGAATTTTTATTTTTAATTCTAAAAAAACTTTAGCAAAAATTTGTTTGGTATGATACCGTAGTAATTTGATGACCTACCAAGAACATTGAGGGATAAACTACCCCTAATTGTTCACTTATGTCTATCTTGTAATAAAAACTTAAAAATCGCATAATGTTTGGAGAAATGCAGAGAAAATTCATGCTGACCCTAATTTATAAAGACGAAGACTTAACCCTAAATAAGGCCATTTTTGAATTTTTGTAGTAAGTTAAGGCCAACTCTTCATAAATTAGAGTTTGCGTAAATTTTGTCTGCATATGTTCAAACATCATGCGATTTTTAAATTTTTTATTGCAAGATCGATAGAACTCACTAATAAGGGGTGTTCATCCCTTATTGCTATTAGTAAATTATTCAATCACTACTCTACTACCATACTATAATTTTTCTTCAAGATTTTTTTTCATTAAATACAATTTTTGTTGCAATTTTTTTCTTTGACAATTGCGTATTCTCCAATTGTGGGGTAGTCGGCCCTCTAATAGGGTTGGAGAGTAGTATGAGCATTATAAATTCAAAAAAGTATAAATAAAATAAAAAATAAAAATAATTTCAATGCCATCACATCTTTTCAATTTTTTATGATAAGACAGACACGACTGGCATTATAGGCGTAGTTTACCTTCACAGAAAAAACTAAGAATAAAATTTGTTGCAGGAAATTTTTTAGAGCGATAAAGTTTTTTTTAGCCAACTTCGCGTCTTTCAAAATACATGTGTTTCTCAGGGAAAAACAAAAGAAAGTTTAACCGATATTTGTGTAAAGTTTATTCTGCGAAGTTAATTTTTGTTGCAAAGAATCTTTCGTCGGAAATCGATGTAAAGTTTATCTTCTGTTTTTTCTGTGTTATGGGGGTAGATTGTTATTTCTGTGGTAATTTAAGGTTCTCTTCATGAAATAGTGTTTGTATTAATTTTCCCTGCATTTTTTCAAACATTATGCAACTTCTGAACTTTTGTTACAGAAGTGAATATTTGCAAATTTTGAAAGTAAAATAAATTTTTTGTCAATTTTACTTTACAAAACGTGTGTCATTTAAAATTTTTTTGAGATATTAAGGTTCTAATATAGTCTACTTGCTATATATTTTTCATTAGGTATTTTTTGGTTTCGGGAGAAAGAAATTTGTTGCGTTTTAAAAAAAACCTTGCCTTTTTTGCAATTTTTGAGATTTTAAGTTTTTCTTGTTCCCGTTTAAGTTTTTTCACTGTTTCCAAAACCGATGGAAAAAAAGGAGAAAGAATAAATAATGGTAAAGTTATTTTCATTTATCAAAAAACTAATAAAACACGCAATTTTCTCGAAATAGCTGATATGTAATACCAATATTTTTTTCTTACTGTTCTCGCATTCATTGTATTTTACTGTTATTTTTAACTTCAAAGCAGAAAAATGTTACTTTATTGAACACAAAGATGTAATGCGTCAAAAACTGTACAGCTGGTTACTTTTTCTTTGAGCTTCTTCTTAGCATCTTCTTTTTCTGGATCTTCTTCTTTTTTGGATTTTTCTGTTTTTTCTTATTTTTATCATCTTTTAATTTCTTATCAGTTTCGAAAGAGTATAAAAACTTGATAAACTGGAACAAGAAAAATCTTAAAACCACACAAATTGCAAAAGAGCAAGGTTTTGAAAAGAAATCAAGAATAATTTTTTTCTCCCGAAAAACAAAAAATAGCGATACCTATTATTTCTAACAGTTTCAGGAAAAAAGTTGGGGCTTTTGAGAATTTTTTTTTTTTAAATCCAAAAAACACACCCTTACAATTTTGAAATAATGATAATTTTTATGAATATTAAAATATTTATATTATATGTTAATGTAAGAATGACGCTATGTTGATTAAAAAAAATACGAGTCTATTAAAAAAAGTTCTATATATTTTTTTATTACGTAAGTGCCTATTAATTAGGGCTAGTTCATCCCTCAATGATTTCGGTAGGTTATCAAATTACTATTCTATCATAGTCCAATAATTTTCACGTAATTTTAAAACAAAATAAATTAAATTATATTACATTTTTTCCCATTATTTATAGATTTAAATATGTTTATAATAAGGGGTAGTTTTTCCCTTAATGATGTAAATTCAATGTATATGAAGCTTTTGTACAATTCAATTGAAGAATATTATTTGAATTGAGAATTTTCGGCGGAAATTAGGCATTACATATTTTTCTGGTGTAAGAAATTTTTTTTTTGTGCCTTGTTGATAGAAAACCCCTAATTTTTTCATTAAACCTATTAAATTTTGACCTTATTGAGAATTTTTAAATTTATTTCCAGATTCTAATGAGTTTATCGCCTTTTTTCGAAATTCGCCAGAAAATTAAAAAAAGGTTTAAAGTTGACAAAATTGCGTCGGTTTTTCTATAAATATTAAAAGTCAATTTTCTCATAAAATGCACACTTATATATTTTCTTACATTTTTACTTTCATATGGAAGACATTTTGTGAGTTTTATCCCGGCTAAATAACTTTTGTGACCAGGAGAATTTTTTTCTTCATAAAATCGAATTTTCGCATTTTGCTCGGAAAGCACGATACATATGAAAAAATGTTAAGGAAATAGTTTGAATATTTAAGAAAGTTCTCTAAAAAATTCTTTCCCTCATTGATGATATGTCGCACCATTTACGAGAAAACTTAAAAAATTGAATTTGGTTACATGTAGCAGAAACTTGTCTTGACCACAAAACATGATTTAGCCCGATATTTTGTTTCAATCCGAAACAAAATATGATTTAGTCTTATTTATACAAACAACATTTTTTTAAACATTAAAGGAAATACAAAAGGTGGGGGTTTCCCCCTTTTACAGAAAATGCCTATGTTATATTTTTGTGAAAGGAAAAAACACCACAGTTTGTATTGCCTTTAATATATATATATATATATTTTCAAAATTTCTGTTTATATGGCTAATATATACCTCACAGGCTGTGCGAGTGGATACATTTATGTTTTTAATTGGGAAGTCCTGAAAGAGAACGGAGTCAATGGATGGCTCCCAAAAGCAATAACATCAATACATGGTTCGATATTAAGTAAGGTGTTAGTCAAGTTGCGTTATGTCCTCTTGGCTGTTTATTATATTCATGAACAAGTGTCTGTTGCCCTCCTCGACGAAGAAGGTGCGCTCAGAAAAAAGTTTGGTTGATTCAACAACAATTTGGTTGGATCAAACAAATAAATACATTGCTATATGGTCAATCAAATGTTTGGTTGATTTAACCAAATTTTTGGTTATTAAAGTTTGGTTGATTGTAATAAATATTTTGGTTGAATCCCGTGTAGGAATGGTAACAGGGATCCGACCGGGAGCCGCCCGGATAGCCCCAGTTTAAACCGGGCGCTGGCCGGGGATACCGGCCGGGATCCGGCTAAAAACGTCACGGTAAACTGGTCGGATTCCGGCTTTCATACCGGCCGGGATCCGGTCGGGTAATCCGGCCACAGAGCGGTTAAAAAATGTTGCTTCTGGCGAGAAATTGGTAACTTGTTTTGTCTTTTAAGGCTCATCGTAAAGAATACGGTGAACTTTAAATGTCAAATCAAGTTAATAAATTCTCGTGAGGAAAATGAAGAAGAGTTTCAATAATTGATGCTAGAATCTGCTAGCAATTGTTTTATTTTGGAAACCACGTGGTGATTTGAGGTTAGGAAGGAAGAAAGGAAAAAAATGAATACACAACACTATAAATTAATTAAAAATACTAATTATCCACTCAGTAAGTGGGGTTTTCGAACTGATTACTGAAATAATGTTCATTTTAATTATGGATCGCGGTTTTATTTGTGAACTTCGAGGAGACGAGACGTGCATTCTCGTTCGAGGTTCGCAACTGAAACTTACAAGTTTCTACGCCGACGCCAGCGCAGAAGGCGTCAGACATGGCGGTAAATTTGAAAGTGTACAGACTAAAAATTGTCTGAAAATAGAGAAAATTGTAATAAATCTGCTGTTGCACATTGCAGAATCGATAACAGTTTTATTTAATAAGTTAAAACATTAAAAAAAATCAAATCTTTTTTCTTAAGAATTCAAAAAGCTAGTTTCTGTTTTGCTGATCTGATAAATCTTTAAATTGTACTTTTCAGATAATAATTCATCTAGTATCCGTAAATACGTCTTTGATAATGTCATGGCTCTTAAAAAATGTGTAATTTCTACAAAAAAAAGTATCCTGACGGGTTGTCCCGGCCAGTAACCGGCCGGCTCCCGACTAGGTGATTCGAGAAAAATGTAGCCCGGCCGGCTCCCGACCGGTTCCTGGCCATGAAACCCAAACAGGGGTAGCCCGGCCGGGATCCGACCAGAAAACTTGTTGTTGTAGGGCCAACCGGGGCAATTTCTGCACGGGATGTAATAAATATTTTGGTTAATTCAACCAAATATTTTGGTTAATTCAAACAAATATTTTGGTTATTTCGTTCAATCAAAATGTATCCAGATCTTGACTTTTGAAAAATTGTATTCTAGGATAAAAGCTTTTGATAACAAACTTTTGATAAGCATCACTTGCAGTATTAGAAAACCGAACTTTCGCCCAATTTGACAGAAAGGCTTTTTCCATACGTATTTGTGTGGAGTTCTTTTATCACTTATGAACTTTGAGGTTTGATTGCCTGCACCGGTGTGAACACTGCGAACTAAAGGTTGCACTTAGGTACAAAACACGATGGCGATGTACGATGAGAAACTTTTCGACACGCGAACTGGTCATCGGCGTGGGCTGACATCATCTGTTTCGATATGTTTAGTGTAGTTAATGAAAGTATTTGGTAGAATCGACCAAATTATTTCGTTATTTCAACCCAATCATTTTCTAATAATTAATATATTCCGCTCAACACATTTATTTGCTTGAATCATATAAACCTGCTCAAATAAATAATTACTTTGAACTGACCAAATTAATTCGTTGTGTTTTTTAAAAATAACCAAAGGTTTATTTGCGCTGACCAAATTTTTCAGTTTCAACAAAGAATTAGGCTGAACAAACTGTTTTGTTGAATCAACTCAATATTTTCTCTGAGTGTGTGGATATATATATATATATATATATATAATAAGAGTCAAGACTTGCGAAGAATGTTGAGCAGACTGAATACTAGCAGGAAGTACATGGGCAATGGAATTAAGTGAATAAAACAAAAATTATGGGGTTTGACGGAAAGGATGAGAAAACAGTATGCAGCATTGCCCTATACGATGAGAGAATATAACAAGTTAATAAGTACGTGTATCTTGGTAGTCTATTTACTAATGACGGAAAGATAGATGGAGAAATAGGCGTATAAACGAGGGTAAGAAGGTTATCATCGGCAGGGTGGGATCCATTGCCAGAAGTAAAAATATATCAAATAAAGCTAAAATGGTGACATATATATATATATATATATATATATATATATATATATATATAAATAAAATTCTATACTTGCACTCACTGTGCTGTACGGTAGCGAGACCTCGACCTACGAAGAAAAGGATAAAAGTAAAGTTAACGCGGTTGGCATGCAATGCCTGCACAATGTGTGCGGTAAAACGCCAATGGACAAAGTCAGTAGTGAGAGGGTCCTTAAATAATGTGGAGTAGAGAAGACACTGTTTGACAAGTATGAAAGAAATTTCTTGAGATGGTTTTGGCATGTTGAGAGAATGAAAGATAAATGGACGATTTTTTTGCAAACCATTTTCTTAATATTTTTCGTATCTGCCATTCTTTGTGAGAAAAATGCACAAATTCGATTTAGTAAAACAAACTCTTATCACCACAAAAGTTATTCAGCCCGCATATCACTCGCAAGATTTCTTCCCTATAAAAGTACAGATTAAACCAAAAATTGGCAAAAAATATAAGTGTGTTTTTTTATTGAGAAAATTGACTTTGAATATGTATAGATAAACTTGTAGAACCTGCCTGATTTGAAATGGTTTCGGTCAGGTATTTCTTATTTTTTGGACCCCTAAAAAATGTCTGAGAACGAAGCAAATCGGAGGCGAACACTTGGAAGTCATTCCATGTCAGTGGGCTTATATTTTCTTAACACTTATGTACTAATGTGACTATTTTTTAAAAATGTTTATAGGTGTTTGAGTGTTCAACAGCAGAAAATGTGACATCGGAAGACCTGACTGTAACTTGCACACACCGATCGCGAGCTGGGTCAGTAGTAAAGGGTCGACAATTGGATTGGAGTTTCCTCTTCGTTGCTGTGTTTATTGTAGCTGGTGGTCTCGGCAACATCCTGGTTTGTTTGGCAGTGGGCCTCGACAAACGGCTGCACAATGTCACAAATTATTTTCTTTTGTCACTCGCCGTGGCTGATCTTCTCGTCAGCCTCTTCGTCATGCCTCTTGGTGCCATACCCGGATTCCTAGGTAACTTATTTAATCTACTAAAAGCTTATTACATCACAAATGTCGCATAAATTTCATGAAAATATTTTCTGAGGCGAGCACAAGTACTTTCAGAATTTCTAGTGCTCTTATCCATTAGGGTGTCCCTCTAGGGTGGTCCAAAAATTCGACTTTCAATTTTTGATGACCGATCCCCTCCCCAGTTTTTTCGTTTTCCGGAAATAGAAATTCTGTATTTTTTTTTCAAATCGCTCAAAATTAACCCGTGCTCCCGAGCTTTTGTAATTAACATGGGGGTTTGACTGGAAATATCACCGTTTCAGAAAAAATAGAAAAAAGAAGTACTTGTTACAAATCATCTTAAGGAATTCAAGGAATAATTTTGATCCAATAATATTTCATTTTGACCCTCCCCCCCTAACCTCATTGCATTGTGCCCCGAAGTATTTTTCAAACTAATTTTTAATTGTTTAAACAATTATTATTTGTTTGAACCATTTTTCCAGTAAATAGTTTGTCATTTGCTTAAACAGTTTTTCCCCTGTAAATCGTGAAAAGTTATTATTTTTTGGAATTAGTGAGGCAGTTAATAAATGTTACGAGTTATATTTTTTGTGAAAGGCAGTTTACAATATTATTTGAGCAATTAAAATTACTTGCTCTGTTTCATAGGGAAAATGAAGAAAATACGAGTTTTTTCGAATCTCTTCTTACACTATGTTGCTTATTATTCAGTATTTTCTTAGGGGCCATCCATAAACTACGTTACCAATTGGAGGGGGAGAGAGTTGTAACAAAAACTACGGTTCGTAACAGAGGAATGGAGGGGGGGGATTCAGTGGAAGTATTGTTACGAACTTAGAACTTAGGTACATTTTCTGATGATAAATTTTAACAAAGTTTGCGAATTTTGCGCAAGATGGCCTTGTTCAATCATAAATTAATAAGTTTGTATGTCACTTTCATATTTGAGACTTGACACTCTTTCCCCTATGGCTCTTGTTCCCATTTTTTAAAGAATTCCTCTTGTTACCTTTTTTAAAAATAATTCTTCTTTTTCCCCCTATTTTTAAGATTTTATCCCCTATCCGCTAAAATGCGAACTGAATTAATAGAATTCAACAAGAAAATCCAACTTCTTCTGAGGTAAAAGTTCATTATATTTGGTTAGAGGTCTACTATTATATTTTTGCTTCGGAATTTATCTCGTTTGGTTAAAAATTCTATTATTTAATTTAAAATTCAATTATTTTGTTGAAAATTCGTCTTTATGGTAGAAAATTAATCTTTTGAAACTGAAAATTTAACCATTCCATTTTTTGTTGAAAACTTATCGTTTTTGATTGGAAATTTATTTTTTCATTTGAAAATCAACTACTTTGTTGAAAATTCATCTTTCTTGATTGAAAATTGACTTTCTTGTCGCAAATTCATCTCTTAGGGTTTAAAAGTCAATGCTTTCTAAAAAATTTGACTTTTAGGCTTGAAAACTTAACTATTTTTTTAAATTTATATTTTTGGGTAGAAAATTAGTTTTCATTCCGTTGAATTCGAATGTTTCAAAAATTTTTTTTTTTTTTGAGAATTCATGTATTTTGTTGAAAATTCATCTTTTGGTAGAAAATTGTTCTTTATAGGTTAAAAATTCAACCATTTTGTTGAAAGTTTAATTATTATGTTGAAAATTCAACTATTTTGTTGAAGTCATTTTTTTTGGTCGAAAAGTAACCTGTTTTGTTAAAAATTGATCCTTTTGGATTTAAAATGTAACTGTTTTTGGTTGAATTTTAATCTTTTCAAATCTTTTTTGTTTGTATATTCGACTGTTTGGTTGAAAATGCACATTTTTTTTCTTTAAAATTCAACTATTTTGTTGGAAAATCAATTATTTTTTAAAAATTTGATTATTTGGTTGAAACTTGAACACTGACGATAAAGCCATCTTTTTGGTCGAAAAAAACGCAGAATAAACGTGAAATCCAGGGGGTAAAAATAACAAAGAATTGGAAATGTAGTTTATGGATGGTCTTTAATCAAAAATTTATAAATTTAAAATAAAATCTTTTTTGTTCCATTTGTAATGATTCTACATGCAAAATGTTACAAGATTATACTTTTATTCTTTAAATATTAATGGTCAGAGGGAATAAAAAATTAGTCAGGAAAGAATCAGGGTAAAGTCAGGGAATTTTGAAAATAAAGTTTTTCGGCCTCCCTGGTAATGTTACTCAAACATATAGTATATATTGAGTACACTTTGAACAATAACTTTCAAAATATTGAATTTAGAGGAAATTACAACAGACGAAGATTGTGCAGATTTATAAGAAAGAGGAATACGATTGAATTGGTGAATTTGATGAAAAAAAAATTTGGTGACTCAAAATCTAGAGGAAACCAAGACGAATTCCGAAACCTATACTTGAAATCACTCATCTCTATTAATTTGAGAGATATTCTCTATTAAAGCTTCAACGCCGTTGGGGAAGCACTAAATATACCCTGATTTGCTTTGAATTCATAGAGTAATCTCTCTTTCACAATTTTTGAAAAAATATCAAGTTGCACCTTAACTGTTAAAAGTTATTGTTTTTTGAACTGCCCTATTAGAGACTCTATGAAAAATTAATTGAGAATGCATTATGCTAATTAAATTCGGCCGTACCTATGCTCACCGAAGGGAATATAGGGGGATAGGTTCCCCGAAATTCGTGGAGCGTAGCACAAATATTTTCGGTTAGCGTAGACGCCGTAAACACTCTGAATTAAATTACAAAGAGAGTTTACTGAAGCAGATGATTTAATTAAAGTGTCTGAAATAGGTGAAAAATTTATTTTCTGTTAGAAACATTAACAATCAGCTAGAAAAGGCAGGAAAAGTAATTGGTTTTTAATTAACCAGTTTTTTCGTTTAGTTTCTGTTTTTCAGTCGTTTAAGGAGAATGAAATCAGAAAAATATGAGTTTCGTTTCATCGTGAATAGTCATACGTGTGTGTTTGATATCGATCGTTGCAGAATACGAAATGAAATTTCGAAAACACTGAATGTACGGCTTCAACAATTCAAGGACTCTTCTTCATACATGAACAGTCGTGTAACCGAGCGAAAATATATTCTGGACATATATGACATATTATGCTATAAATTCCGAATTGCCTGGAAAAATACATTTGGTTTATTTTTCTTTCAATTATTTTTATATTGTTTGCAAGGGCAGAAATAAACTAAGTACCTGACATATTTTTAAAAGTTATTTCCGTCGCTCAGAAGAAAAAAAAGAAAACTAAAAGAGAGACCAAAAAATTATCTGATAAAGGCGTTTTTTCATGAAAAAAATAATAATTTGAAGCTTCGTTAAAAATTGTTTCACACCGTTCGGTCCTATATTTGTGTTTAGGTCACTTTACTCACTTTGAGTGCGTTGAGTGTACTCCAGTGCTGTGTGCTACAACCAATTAACCGACCAATAAATGAATAAAGAACAACAACTGTTTAAACAATTAAAGCATAATTCGCTTAGTCGAATAAATTCAGCGAAAATAATCCAAATAAATAATCAGTCGAAAATTAATTGGTAACCTAGGTTATTTATAAAAACAAAATATACTTTGACGAAACCGCAAGAGCGCGGTATCCCAATTAAACTAAATTCACCGCATTGATTTGTCATTGATTGTTTCAACTGGTATTGTTTTGTATTCATTTGTTGATCGATTAACTGGTTAAAGCACACACCACATAGTGTATTCCATTTCGGCTGGATTGAAATTCCATTAGAGGACTACAGATACATCCATGGCAATACAATTTTGAGAATTTTTCTGCGAATGAAAATTGAATTAGAATTTCAATACAAAATGAAAGGGTCAAATTCTACTTTATAGGCGTATCATATAAGTGTTTTTCTTCACGGAACGGTAATAGGTGTTACAAAAATCCACCGAGAAGCCTTTTTTACACATTTTCTGCGGGTTCCTCACTTTTTGGTATCAGAATGTTACCAAAATGGGGAATAGTTTACATGATATTGATAGAAAGTGTGGGTTGAATTGCGAATAGAAAATTGCAGGGGAAAAGATGGTGCAAATAAGGGATGCGAAGATAGTAATAGCGTTACAAATCCCGCCAAATTTCTCATTTCCGAATGTAGCCCACTCATCATTGAGTCAACTGTTTGGAGAATTGCCAAGGATGGTCCTTCATAGTATACTTTTCGGGGCCACGTGTTTCAAAGCAGGATTTTAGATGAGGGTCAAAATGAAAAAATCGTCAATATTCACCTAATAAGTTTTCGTAAAAAAAAAAGATTTCGAAATTGGCCAAAGCACATTTTTTCTGTTATTTTATCTAGAATTTGTTTGTAGTGTTTTTGAACCGATGTGATATTGAACTATTTTCAGCTGGTAAAAAGAGATGGAATGACTAAATATGAAAAGGAATTATTTTTTAAAGGTTACTTCCCTAATGTTAATTTGTTTTAACTGTGAATTTTCAGGAAGGAATCAGTTATTACGGACAATATTTTCACGCTAAAATTATTTTATGAAAGTCTACCTATCCGGGAAAAATGTGGGACACAATGACATTGCGAAGAAATGCGGCAAAATGACGACAGGGGCAGAACGGGACAATGATTATATCTCCTCCGTGGTGTGACGCCATCTACTGAAAATTGTAGGAACTTGGTTTTGAGTCGTTCCCGAGATTTCTCATGTCAATTTGTTATAATTTTGTTGTTTTCCAAGTTACGAAACGCATGGATCGTTTTCGTGCCCAGTTATAATTTTGACAGATTTTCAAATACACGTAATTAATACAAATGTTTGTTTAATTAAAATCGCTTCAGCATCATTCTGTTGTGTACTTAATAGCCCTTGTTTTGCGTCGAGGTGTTTTTGATGGCGAGTATTATCGAAATTTTCAGGAGTCATATTGGAAAATGTACTTTGGGGGCAGACTGGGCAGGGGCAAAACGGGACACCGCGCGAGATGTAGTAGAGCGCACATTGCTTTCGATTTATTCCGAATGCAGAAATCGACGGTCGCAATTTTTTGTAATGTCACAATTTTTCGATCGAATAGTGGGTCCAATGTAGTTCGTGCGACAATTGGGCTCATCAGTCTTGCGCAGATTTCGATAGTGAGGACGGAGACGAAATTCATGTCTGCGTATTTTGTAAGACCTGATTTTGTTCATTTTTATATAAAAAATGGACAATAAAACTTGTTACAACAATTTCTTATAACTGTACTACTTATTTGTTTAGTCTTTCTTTAATTAATTTTGTTCATTATACATTTTATTTCTTATTTAACAAAGCGTCCCGTTTTGCCCCGTGTAAGTGGCAAAACGGGACGAACAACTTTTTTTCGAAAATCAATAAAAAAAGGATAACATAGCATTTTGTCAATGCGAAAAATTTTTTTTAGTACATTATTAGTTGCTTAAGGCACATATTGTGTTAAATGCGGAAAAAAGTATTTCAGTATGAGAAAAAAAGATCCTAAAGCAAAATCGTCCCGTTTTGCCCCATATTCACGTACTATTTTGTTATGTGGTTCCAATAAGGTTATGTGGTTCCTATCTTTAGGAATGATGAAGAAAAACTGTATTCAGGAAAAGCATCCATCTATGGTTTAAACTTTAAAGGGTCGCATACAAGCTTTTGAAGACTTAGGAACTTTAGCAACATTTGAAACCAGATATTATTTAACATAGGAGTATAATTTTATCCTTTGAAAAGTAACTATAACGCTGAAACTATAATTGGAAACGAGAAAAAAGCTTTATTTTGCAATTCTGCAATTCATTCTGAAAAAATATGTGTATTCAACAATTAGGTCTTAACCTTTCTTTTAAAAGATATAACGCCAAACATTTTTAAAAGGTAGTCAGGAACAGATTACCAGATAATATTTGATCAAATTTATTTTGATATGGAGTGAAGTAAAAATAATGTACAGATATATAATTAGTGGAGAAAATACGCTTAATAGAACACTGAAATTAAGGAATTTATTCCTCCAAACACAAACGTATAAAATATTCCATGGACATGACATTGCCAACTTTTTTATTTTCACCCATATACTTATATTCACCTTAATTCAAGGATTTCTTTCTGCCTT
This sequence comes from Andricus curvator, assembly GCA_932195095.1. Taxonomy (NCBI): domain Eukaryota; kingdom Metazoa; phylum Arthropoda; class Insecta; order Hymenoptera; family Cynipidae; genus Andricus; species Andricus curvator. Next base: position 1,270,590 of record CAKNYM010053407.1, read on the forward strand.
TTAATTAATTCATAGTTATGAGCGCTTTCATTTCACGAGGAAAACATTCAAGAATAAAGTTCTGTTAACTTAATCAATTTGTATCTATAAATCTATTTCTATTCACGATAAATAAAAGTTAAACCGCCTATTTACTTTTATATATGTTATTTCCTATCCTTACTTAATTATTTTTCAATCGTGAGCATATTTTAAAATTTTAAATACTTTCTCTAGGAATAGAAACGGTATCCCTTTATATGAAATTTTATCGGCCCCTATTCGCAACGTATTGCAGTTTTTTTGTATTCATAAAACTGAAGTACTTTCCATTTGAAACACTGATAAAAGGTTAACATTTTTGTTCAGTTTTATAAAAAAAATTACAGGACAGCAATTTTAATTTCTTTCTTTAAATTTTAATTTAGAATATATATCCTTTGAGTCATTTAAAAAAAATGAGAACTGGAACTGGAATTCGCAATAACTTCAATTCAATTTAATAATATTACTTATAGACGAAAACAAAACATCAAGAATATTCGTTGTATTTTTGTAGCATTAATATAAATGCAGAAATTAAATCTTTTAATCAAAAAGACACGGAAGTAAATTTATAGTACAAGCAGACAAATACTTACAAATGAAATCAAGAAAAGTAAAATATATTCGAAGAAAGTAATGTTTTAAACAGCCAACTATATCCCCTATTTATGGATTTTCATATCTTTGAATTATCTATGTGACTTCGTGACACTCAAATGTCGTACAAACTCGAAACGTCATGTTCAATGTTTGGTTAGTAAGAAATATGGAGAAATGGTATAAGTTTTTTAAATTTGCTTTATAATCCAAGTTTTTTAAAAATATAAAAATTTCAAACCAAGTTCTGCCATTGATAATACTTATTTTTTATTTCGATTAGGCCTTCATAATCTTAATAATAATTGTAACGTAAACTATAAATTAATTATAAATTGCGAAACTCTGTACAAATTATTCCTATTTAATTAGCGCTATATTCAGAATTCCAACATTTGCAATTCAGCTATATAATATCTTCATTTCAGCGATTCATAAATTCGATTAATTATAAATAATACTCAAAATTAATTATGCTAGAACTCTCTGTCCTAAAGATATTACCAATATCGATGGTTCGTTTCCAACGACGTTTGTGGCTAGATCAAGGATAAGTACCGTTGGTTCAGCTATGAATTTTTATTCCGTGGGGATAGCAGAGCATATTAAGAAAATACTCTGCAAGTTTTTATCCGTTAGAATCCTCTATTTTTTATTCGTTTCTGTTTTTGGTTCCAAGAGGGGAATATTTTGTGGATGAGGTTTTATAATAATAGAACTATTATCATGTTGTTGATGCCTTAAGATTGAGTTATGTTTCCAAGTAATTGTAAGTAGTTTTGGAACAATCCTCAAATCGAATTTCCAAAGCCGAAAGATTAAACCAGCAAAGTAGGCGTGCTTCTGCCTGCAATAATTATGACCTACTTCTCCAGAGCTTTCAACTCTGGGAAACTAGAGAAACTATTCATTAATTGTTTCAAAGATTCTCACCAGCTTATTTAGTTAATTACAGTTGAGATACATTTTAATTTCCATCAGTGCGGATATGATATTACTTACAATTTCATTTAAATTGTAGAAGATATTAAACTTTAATTGTTAAATATAAATTGTGATGTTTATTTATACGTTTTACAAAACGCGTAAAATTCTGTTATAGGTATACTTGCAAAATTAAGGGAAATGTATATTCATAATTTAATAATCAAGAAGAATACAATTATTTTCTTATGAAATATGAATTCCCTTTGTTGTCAAAAGGCTTTATCCTGTTTTTGAGTACTCTTGTTATCGCGACAAGCATGAATAAAACGTGATTCTAGTATACTAGAAATGCAAAATGAGAAGCGGGTTTTGTTCCGGAAAATTTTCCTCTGCATGAAAGCTTCTGATTGTTCAAAGCAATGAAAAAAGTTTTTAGAAACCCCATTCAAACTTGTTTGGGATGCTACTCGATTAGAATTTTTTCAAACACCAGCAATAATAATATTATTTTTATGACACCTTTCTTAGGGCTTAAAGAACCGGAAATTTAGATTTTATTTTTTGAATAATTATTAATATGAATAAAGATATAGTTTCAAAAAATTAAATTCAACATTCCAGCAGTATTACTTTTAATTTACCTAATGATATTAGTAGTACCTAGTAATATCAGTATTATTATTAACTGTAATAATGATAAATTCACGAAATAAGGATAAATGAATGAATAAATAAGGGGTACTCCACAAATTACGTAAGGTGTTTTTTCTGCAGTTTTCAAAGCCCCCTTCCCATGTGTTAATAACAGTATGTATTTTGTTTTACAAATGTAAAATTTAATAATTTTTTCAGGGCCTAAAATGTTGCATAATCCGACACTTTATTTTTTAAGCAAAATTTTCAGTTTTCTACCCTGATATTTTGAAAGTGTTGAAAGTTAACTCTAATGTTTATTTAAACTTATATTCTGTAGTTTCTAAATTATAGAAATTCCTATTTATTTATCGCAGGCTTCACAGTTTTTCTCAATTTTCTCGTTGTTCCGCTTAAATTCGCAACGAATCAGTAGAATCCAATAAGAAAATCTAACTACTTTTGGTTGAAAGTTCATTCATATCGGTCGAAAATTCAACTGTTTTGTTGAAAATTCATCTTTTTGACGTGAAAATTCAACAATTTGATTAACATTTTTCTCTTTTGTGGTTTCAAACTTTTATTCATATTTTTTTGGTAAATGTTTAAGCCTTTTTAGTTAAAACTACAACTACCTGTTTAAAATTAATCTGTTTCAGTAGAAAGTTAATTTTTTTGTTCAAAATTTACGTTTTTGGGTTGAAAATTCATCTTCTTTGTAGAAAATTTGTATTTTTGGCTCGAAAATTCAACAATTTGGTAGAAACAGAACTACTTGGTTGAAAAAAAATTCAGGTGAAAATTTATCATTTTAGTTAAATATTCATTTTTTTCACTCAAAACTGAATTGATCCCTTTTATGATTGAAAATTGATCCTCCTTGTTAAAAATTTTAATATTTGGTTAAAAATTTATTTCTTTTTTTGAAAATACGTCGTGTTTTGATTAAATTCAACAATTTTTGATTCAAAATTAATTTTTTTTTTTAAATATAAACTATTACATTTTTTGATGCAAATTTATCTTTTTAGGTTGAAAATTCAACTCCTTGGTTGAAAATTGAAACTACTTTCTTATAAATTTATTTTTTGGTTGATGATTCATAATTTTAGCTAAAAACTTATCTCTGGATGAAAATCGAATAATTTTTTTTTAATTAGTTATTTTTGGTTTAAAATTAATTTTTTCAATCAATATTGAACTATTTGGTTGAAAATTTAACTGCTTGGTTGTAAATTAACGTTTTTGTTGAAAATACAAATGTTTTGCCATTTTGGTTTGGAAATTCATCTTTTTGGTTGAAAATTTAATTATTTGGTTAAAAATCCATCTGTTTTGTCGGAAGCTCCTCTTTTTGTCTCAATAAATTAACATTTTGGATGCAATTGTTTTTTCTTTATTAACTAAACATTTTTTCGTAATTGAAAATTCGACTTTTAAGTTCAAAACTTCATCTGTTTTGGTGAAAATGTAATCTTTTTAAAATAAAAATCCTACTATTTGGTTCAAAATGAATCTGTTTTGATTGAAGATTCAACTGTTTTGTTGAAAATTCGTATTTTTTGTACAATTCAACTATTTTTAATAAATACTGAAAATCTTTTTTGGTTCAAATATCAACTGTTACATTTTTTGTTGAGAATGCATCTATTTTGGTCGAAAATTCAACTACATGGTTGAAAGTTGAATTACTTTGTTAATTCATAAGAAACAGTAAGCTTTTATTAAATGCCCCTCCCCGCAAATCATGTTGCGTTGTTTTTAAATGATCCCGAAATAAATTGACAAGGAAAATACAGTCGGCAATAATTACTTAATATAGGAGGAGGGCACTTAAATCATATCATCAATAATGTATATTATACTAATTGTTTTACGAATATAAGGGAAGATAATTGACTTTTTTCTTTCATTTGGAAAGACCGAGGTATCTAACTGGGACACGGACATATATAGCTTAAAGGGATATCTTGATGGATTTTTCAAGTTCTAACCGTCAGGTATGAAAGAAGAAAGAAAAAAAGTCAAAGCTTTAGGGAAAAATCAGTAAGGACTTTTAGAAGGTGTCGGCAAAAAGCGACACGTGACAAAAGACGTAGGTTAGTCTTGATTAATGAGACTCGCAGAATTCTTCTCCTTTTCTTCCTACGCCTACGCTTTGTTTCGCAGATAAAATTTAGAGCTACGATATGGGTTAGATTAAGAATGGTAACACTTCATTAAAACCCGCTTTGAAAAATATGACCTAAAAAATATAGAATTAAAAAATTGTTTTTTAAAGGCTGAGCGAAAATTAATTTCTCGATGTTCTGGATGATGAAAAATCAGAGGTTCTTTGACAATCAATATAATCCTCCTGTCGAACCTTTATTAGAATCTAAGAAGATTGAGGAGAATGCTGATGGTTATAAAAAGCTTTTGCGAGAAATTAAGTTTTTTCCCCTCGAATTTGGACACTTTTGTAAAATTTGACAAGTATTCGTACTGTCGAAATGTTATCCATTTTATGCAATGAGATTTTCGAAAATAACAAAATTTCCAAACCACCTAAAATAATTTAAAAAAAAATGAATCCGGTTCCCCTCCGTAGCTTAGTGGGTTGATCAAGGATTTTATTTGTCATGGATATGAATTTTACACGTTGCTAAAAGTGTCGCGACTCTTATAAAACAAAATAGTTTCAAAAATTGTTTAAGTATATATACAGAACAGATAAAAATATTTAAAAATATGGGAAAAATTACTATTTTTAAGATTTATTTGAATTTGATGTTTCATTTTGGCATTTCAAAACATCCTCTGATTTCATGGAATGATAAATTTTCTAAAAAATTTCAAGTAAAAATAGTGATTATTATTAACTATTATATAAAATCAGCGTTATAAATCGAGTTTTAACTATGCTATAATTTTCGTAAGTAAAAATCAGCAATTTTAGCCCGAATTATGAATAGCTTAAATAATTATTTTCAAGCTTTATCAAATTGATTTTCAGAAGATAATTATTGTTATCCGATTGGAACTTTTTTTTTTAATGAAAACAAAATGCCGCATCAAACTGTCATGACCAATTTTTGGAATTTTTGTTTATTTAATTTATTTATTTAATTATCTAATAATAATTAAGTATTTAATATTTAATTAATTAATTTGTTCATTTAATTTAATTTATTTAACGAAAATTTTTAAAAAGTTTGACATTAAAGTGTACTTTTTTCAAATACTTGTATTCATGAAAAGACACCTACAAAACACGAAGCAGCTGGCAAAAAAAGATTGTAAATAGCAAAGCAAATTTTTGAAAATTTATTGAATTTGTTATAACCAAATGAGTGAATAAAATTGTTTCGTGGGGATTAGTAGCGATTCGTCATTTGATTGGCACTAAATTTGAATAATTCAAGGGCAAAAAGGGTTTTTTAGTTGAATTAATAAAATATAATCAATAATTTGTTATTTTATAGACAATTATCCGTATCAGGTATTTATGATGAAATAAATAATTTTTTTCTATGGAATCGATCATATATTAATTAGTTAGTAGTTACTTAGTTAGTTGTTAACAACGATTGTTTAAACTTTTTTTCATCATGTTACGTTTTTATAAATAGAACTCGGATTTTTCACTGATTTAACAGTCAATTATTCCGCAATGACTTTTCGCAATGAATCGATAACATTTAATCCTTTTTTTAAACAAACTGAATCAATAAATAAATTATTATTTGGTTATATTTCAGCATTAAAACCTTGTTATTTTAACGTAATCAACTGTTAATAACAATTTTTAAAACTTTTTTTAGACAATTCGATATCTGCTATTGTTATTTTTATTAATAATTTAATCAACGTAGCCATACAAAGCATAAAATATATGATTTTAAGGAGTAATTAAGTTGCTTCAAGCAATCATCAATTGTTATTTACTGATAGCAAGGAATTATTTATGTTTTTAATAAAAATAGTGAATCGTTATCCAAGTGCCTCAAAAAAGTTTAAAAATTTGTTATTACCAGTTGATGACGTTAGAACAGAGTGCAAATGCTGAAATATAGCAAAATAAAAGTCATTGCTAAATAATTGGCTGTTAATTTTGTTCAAAAAAAGAAAAATTTTATTTGTAAAACCGTAACATGATGAAAATTGGTTTAAAAAATTTTTCTTAAAACTAGCAATTGTTTATCGTTATTGAGATGTTCTTAAAAATTTAGAAGTTATTTATTTACAGTTGATTGCGTCGAGAGAACAAAGTTTTTATTTTCGAAAATAACCAAGTAGTGCATGTGTTAATTAGGATTGTTTAAACAATTATCAATTTTTATTGGATGATCAAATATGATACTAAGGTTTGATAGCCAAGTAATATATGATCGATTCCATAGAGAAAACTTTATTTATTCCATCATAAATTTCTGATAATGATAATTGTTTAGAAAATTTGTTTGTAGAGTAACAAATTATTTATTAACTTTATTAATCCAACTGAAAAACTCTTTTGGTCCATAAATCGTTCTAATCTGGTACAAATCAAGTGGCGAATCGCTGGCAATCCCCCGGAAACGATTTTCATTCGCACTTCAAAAGTCAAAAATTTTTTTTTAATTTTTTGCTAATAAATACAATTTTTTTTCTCCAAAAATCGGCCAATAGAGTTTGATCAATTTGTCCGCGTTTGTTTTGTTTGCCCCATTATGTAGAGGGACCAGACCAAAAACTTCTGGGACAGAGTTTGAAGTGATTTTTAATATCCTGAACTCTAAAATATTGAACTCTACCCTTGAATTTTATATTTCTCAGCTCAATATCTGTGAATCTTTAATATTCAAAAATGTTATCACCATTATTCAGCAATTTTACATTTTAAATTTGTAAGTAGGGACAGGTGCGTAAAAAGACGTTTTGCGTACTTTTTTATTTATGATTTCTAAACGAAGTCGTCTAAGATTTAAACATGTTTTTAAATTTTGCTTTGATATAAGTGCTTTACTGAGATAATTTTACAAAAAATTTATTATTCAGAAGAAAAGTGGCAAATGACTGAGACTCAAAGTGGTCAACTTTTTGGCAATAAACCAATAAACATTTCCACAAAAAGTTAAATTTTCGCATTTATTGTACTTTATTGTATTTTATTGTGAAAATACATTTCTACTAGCGTAGTTTACTAGTACTTACTTTCTTTGAAAAATTAAATGATATATTACTTAATTTAAAAAAAAATTATACTTCGCGACAATAGAAAATAATTTTGTGTGGTCAAAAATATTAATAGACAAAATTATTTCAGTTTGCAAAACTTTTATTTGAAGAATATTGTAATAAATATGTATAAATTAGAGCCTTTTTATGGATTGCTTTTCCATTTTGTGTTAATCACTCAAATTTTGGCTGGGTTTCAAAACATGGTTTAAAAACTTTTTCTTAACGCTTGCCTTTATTATTTCTGAATAAAGTTACATTAAACTATAAGAGAAATATATACATCAAGATAAAAAAATTATTTACAGAAAATAGTAATCTTTGATAATTATTTTTTCAAATTAATATAAACGAATTCTTACAATTAGATATATTTTTGTACATTTTTACTTTATTATCCTAATATTGTGACAGATTTCCGCTTTTCTAAGAAATGTTTCTCAACAAGTTTTAAAGTTAGATTTTTAACCGCGACATGTCGGGAATATAAAAAATAAAAAAGTGACACGTTGATGGACTCTAATGAGACAGTAATTGTCATCTTTCCTTGGTGAACTGCTTTCTTTTTTAGATTCTTGGTAAATAATTAATAAATTTTTGAAAAAAATGCCTCAGCGCTAGTCATTCGTGTAATAATGTCTTTTATCGACTTAAAAAAAATATCCCCTAGTCTTCAAACCAGTTGTAAAATACTAAAACATTTGTTTATTTGTAATGTGAAACAACTTTTACGAGATTAAATGTAATGATTGAGATTTTTTTGAATCAGAAAAATATACTGAACACAAATACACAAACATTAGTGGAAAATTGAAAGACAATTCCCGATAAAGGGACCTCTATTATGTAAAAGACAGTACCACAAAATAGAAGAAAAAATTGACTGCTGGAAACTTTTCCAATCGCTTGTGAGATTTGTTTCCACAATCTCGACGACCAACGATTGCTATTATCAAAGAGGATGAAGCACTTGAGCATTTCTGCCTTGGTAAAATTGGTTCTTCCGGCAGTAAGCGTTTTATTTGTCTTATTGGATCCAATAGAGCTCTTCTTTAACTTTTGCAATTCGTGAAACACTTGTAATACTTTTGAACAAGTTCTTAAGATCAAGAGAATTGACGCAGAGTTTATATATAATATTTATTACTAGCAGAAACTAGTATATTTGTTACACGTTTCTAATTTTGATTGCCTAATTATCAGATTAAAATATATGCTACAATTTAAAGTAGGGAAACTAGTACGAGGTGGATAGAAAAACTTTTGAAATCATGAAATTGATAAATGATACACAAGTGGAGAAAGTATTATATCCCAAATTAAGACTCGAACATTTATTTCAAGATAGCAATGACATCACACGAATTATATTAGCCATTTCGAGGTGTCCAAATAACAAGGTTTCATCTCGCAGAGACCAAATGAAAAGGTGCTGACTTATGGAGACAAAATAAAAAGGTCCATCAAGCTAGCACCTCCAAAATCGAAATTCCCGAATTGTTTTGTATCAGAATTTTGGGCTTTTTTTGGCTGTATTGCCGATTTTTGGGCTCCACTACTTTTTTTGAAAATTCAAATTTGGTGTGGAGGTGCTGGCTTGAGTCAAGCCAGCACCTCCCCTACATAAAAATTTAACAAAATAAAAAATTAAAGACGACAGAATTTTGGGCTTTTTTTGGGCTCTTGAATGCGCCAACAACCAATTTCCAAAAACTACCCCTGCCAGAAATAAAACTACCCCCCATATAAAAACTCAAACTAGGAAGAAAAAAAGTACACCACAATTTTGTGCTTATTTTGGGCTCTCAAATGCACGGAAAAAAATTCGAAAAACGACCCCCTATGTGCAAAAAAACCACCCTCTTGTCGAAAATAAAATCTGAAAAAAATAAAGTGCATCATAATTTTTGGCTCATATTGGGCTCTCGAATGCACCAAACAAACTTGTGCAAAACCACTCTATGTACAAAAAAACAACCCCTAAGTAAAAACTCAAACATGGAAAAAACAAAATAGAAAGTAGTTTTGGGCTTTTATTTGGCTCACGAATGCTTGATTTTTTGTTCGAGAAAAAAAACACCCACTACGTCTAAAAAATCAAACGCCTATCTATGAATTCGAATTTCAACTTTCCAGGAGCCCAAAAATCAAAGACTATTCACCCTATAAAATTCTGAGTCTGAAACATTTACAAAGTAAATTTCTAAAAAAGGTAACTCTTTGACGGTGTTGTTATTTTTGAGGAGCCCAAAAATTAGCGACTCTACACAGTAATATTCCGAAAGAGGTTAGTTGTTGACCAAGTCATATCTGCTTGGCGTCAAGGGGTTGCTTTTGAACGTTAAGGGCTGGAGCCCAAAAATCGGTGTTGGTATTTTTGAGGAGCCCAAAAATCAGAGACTCTATTCATACTGTGAAATTCTGAAGAAGATTTTTTTTTGACGAAGTCATATCTGCTTGGTGTCAAGGGGTTGCTTTTGAACGTTAAGGG
>CAKNYM010053411.1:0-11005 GCA_932195095.1 Andricus curvator
TGTTTAAACAAGCTATGGGCCTGTAGTTCTTTGGACTTGACAAATCTCCGGTCTTAGGAATCAATACCGTGCGTCCTTCCACTAGCCACTGCGGGACGGGTTGTTCTCCGTTTAAGAAAGTAGTAAATATACGAGCTAGATGTTGGTGCGTAGAAGTAAACTTCTTCCACCAGAAGTTGTTGATTTTATCTGGCCCTGGCGCTGAGAAGTTCTTAGTTCTAGCGATAACTTTCTTCACTTCTTCAGCAGTAATTAGTGGACACTCTTCCTCTGGACCTTGTAACCTTTGCCTTTGGCAAAAGTTACGAAAGAGTGATATATCTGAAACGTCTTCATTTAGCTGATAAGTATCTCCATATACTTGTTCCCAGAAGACTTGAATCTCCTCTCGACTAGGCAGATTTTTAACGGCACGTGACGTTTTATTGAACAGACGGGAAGGATGAGTAGAAAAGGTGGAATTTTCCTGAATCCACTTTACTCGCCGTTCAAGGCGCTGTTTCGCTGTTGAAAGAGATCTTATTTTTTGCGTCCAGTGCTGCTTGATGGTCAACAGTTTACACTTGTTCAGCGTGTGATTTGCTTTCCTCAAGTTTCGAGCAAGTGCCCTAACTTTTGGAGTGAATTTTTTATTTAATATTATGTAGCTAATCACGCACTGAATATTTGATGCATGCCGTCTCGCCGTTTCAATTTTGAATTGAAGCTGTGCAATACGCTCGCAAGTCTTACTCAGACGTACTGAAGTTTCGTTACTTCTACTGTCGCTAAGCAAGGACACCGCCTTCTCGTAAACAACACAGTTCAGATTCCAGAGATTAACATCTTCTTGGAGCAAATCGGGGAGAGCAGTATTAGCTTCAGCTAATTTGTCCATCATGAGAAAGACTTTTTGGTGGATAGATCTCCTACTTCTCATGTTAGCATTATCGGCTATCTGCAAAGGTGGTCTTGCTGGAACGGGTGGAATGTTCGATGGAGGATGCTGCTCTTCTTCTTCTTGTTGATAAAGAGCTTCATATCCGTTTTTTCGCAAAAAGGATACCTGATCTCTTAAATACTGAGGCGTTTGATGAGCATATTCCGGGTGCATATTGACCCAACGGTCATGTAACCTCTGCATGAATCCTCTTCGCGCCGGTGAGCTTCTTTGCCAACAGGTAAGGATGTCTCTACTGAGTTGGTCCGACCATTTAAATCGATGTTTTCGCGTTTGTCTGGGGCCATTGCCTGGTCGTCGCCTCGGTTCGGTCCTATTGCCACTCCCAACTGAACCATGGCCTCCATCCGAGAGAGGCCTATTGTGGGTGGCACTGCGCGATACTGGTGTCGTAACCGCATAATTCATTGCATTGGGGAGTTAGCCCAAAGCAACGTGGCTGACTGCAAGAGCCGGAGCTCTCGGGCGATGGGGTCGCCACATCCCTACGCCTTATTATTATTATTATTATTATTATTATTATTATACAATTAAGCCATTTCCCTTTCGGGGTGGGCGTGACTTGCTCGGTTGGAAAATAGTAGTGTGTATGGTGGGTATATAGGTATAAGGTAGATAGGTATGTAGGTGTTAGGTACAGATATTTTAGATTGATCTGGAATTCTCGTGTTATTTATTCAAATGACACGTTCATTCCGCAACACTGCTCCGACCCAGGTTTCTGATCAATCTCTCTAGCGATCATCCCAGGTGAAGAGCCTCACAAAATTGTTATGTGTGGTTCCCCACTTGGGCCCATTTAGTATCCAAGGTCTTTGTTTCAGGCGTCATTCTCTCTATTGTCACTCTGTTTACAAACTATTTGTCGCCACACTTTTCTGTCCTGGCATACTACTCTAGCTTCCTTCACGTCCATGCATTTTTCTATGCAAGCTCTCGTGTTTCTATGGCTTCTTATGTCTCTTCGGATTAGTGTCTCATTCATAGATTCTAACCATTCTTTTGGCGGTCTACCTCTGGGCATTCTGCCATTTACTTTACCTTTATACACTTGTTTCGTTAGTCGTTCATCTTTCATTCTTTCAAGATGTCCGAACCATCTTAACTGATTTATTTCCCATGTGTCATGCCAATCGCGGTAATTTTACTCCTGTCCTTCTCTTGACAGGTCCATGTCTCGCTACCGTATAGTACAGTTGGTACGAATATAGAATTATGTATGGCCATTTTAGCTTTTTTCGATATGTTTTTATTTCTGAGCATGGACCCTGCTCTACCGATAACCTGCTTACCCTTATTTATATGCGCCTATCTAACTCCCCATCTATTTTTCCGTCGCTAGTGAATAGGCTACCCAGATATACGTATTTGTCAACTTGTTCTAATCTCTCATCATTGAGGACAATGTTGCACATTGTTTTCTCAGTTTTTCCTTCAAACACCATGATTTTTGTTTTATTTACGTTAATTTTAAGGCCCATGTTCTTCATGCTTGTATTAAGCTTATTCAACATTCTTTGCAAGTCCTCGATTGATTCTGCCATAATAATCTTGTCATCTGCGAAAGCTAACCCACGTACCTTCACTGTTTCGAGATCTACACCTTCTTCGTCGAAGAGGGCCATTCTTAGACACTTATCCATAAATATGATAAATAGCCATGAGGACATACCGCATCCTTGTTTCACGCCTTGCATAATGTCGAACCAGTCACTCAGTTTCCCATTTACTCTTACACTCGCTTTACGACCTGTATATGTTGATTTTATTGCTTGTAGGAGCCATCCATTGACTCCATACTCTTTAAGGACTTCCCAAAGTTTACTTCTATTTACCAAGTCAAATGCTTTTTCTTGGTCAACAAATGCACAGAAAACTTTCTTTCCTAATCTTAAGCTTTTTTTCTGTGATCTGTCTTAAACTAAATATCTGATCTGTACATGATCTTCCTGGCATGAATCCACTTTGGACTTCCCATATCTTTTCTTCTGTGATTTTCATTACCCTACGAATGAGTATTATTGAGTATATTTTACTTACGGTACTTAGTAAGCTGATACCTGTGTAATTACTGCAATTGCTTTTATCTCTCTTTCTTTTGTATATTGGTACGATAATCGCTTTTCTCCAATCGTCTGGGACTTCTCCCATCTCGATACATAAATTTATCAATTCGCACAACCTGTGAGGTATGTACTCGCCACCGTATTTAAGCATTTCAGCGCTAATACTGTCTACACCAGCAGCCTTACCGTTTTTCAAGTTCTTTATTATGCCTTTGACCTCAGTGACACAGACTTTTTCAATTGGGTTTTCTAATGAATTATGTTCTATGTCGCAGTTTTGTTGTCCTATATCTTCACCTCCTAATAATTCTTTAAAAGAGTCTTTTAAAGCGTCTACTATCCCGTCTATATCATATAGCATTTCACCTTTGCTGTTTCTCATGCTGACAAACTCTGTACATTTACTTTCTGTTATCAGTTTAAATAATAGTTTCATAATTCCTTCAAATTTTTAAATCTTAAAAATCGCTTATAATCCTTTAAATCCATGGAAATCCCTTGAAATATCTGAAAATCGGTTAACAGGCTTCAAATTCCATGAAATATTTCAAAAACCCTTTAAAATTCATTGAAATCTCCTAAAATCCTTAGAAATCCCGTGAAGTAATCAAAACCCTTTTATAGCTCTTAAAATTCGTTACAGTCCTTTAAAACTCGAAAAATTCTATAAATTGTTTCAAATCTTGAAAATCCCTTATAAACCTTTCAATCCGTGGAAATCCCTTGAAGTCCCTAAAAATCAGTTGACAGCCTCCAAACTCCGCAAAATATTTCAAAATCCCTCTAAAATTAATTACAATCTCTTGAAATCCCATTAAATCATAAAAAAACTTTTATATTCCGCAAAATCCATACAAGTCCTTTAAAAACTCTGAAAATCCTAGAAATCGCTTTGAATCTTAAAAAGCCCTTATAATCCGTTAAAATCCTTGAAAATCCCTTAAAATCTGTAAAATCGCTTAACAGCCTTCAAATTCAATGAAATATTTCGAAATCCCTTTCAAACTGCTTGAAATTTCTTGAAATCCTTTGAAATCCCAAAAAATCATCAAAACCCTTTCATAGCTCTTAAAATCCTTTAAAAACTGCGAAGTCTTCATAAATCGCTTGAAATCTTTAAAATCCCTTGTAATCCATTAAATCTATGGAAATCCGTTTAAAGCTCTCAAAATCAGTCAATAGCCTTCGAATTCCATTAAATATTTCAAAATCCCTTTATTCATTGAAAGCTCCTAAAATCCTTTGAAATCCCGTGAAATCATCAAAACCCCTTGAAAGCTCTTAAAATCCCTCAAAGTCCTTTAAAATTCCTTGAAATCTTTACAAATCGCTTGTGATCTTCAAAATCCCTTACAATCCTTTAACTCCATAGAAAACACTTGATATCTTTAAAATCCATTGGGAATCTCTTCAAATCTCGTGAAATCCCTTAAAATCTTTTAAAATCCAGGAAACTCTTTCAAAATTCAATACAATTCCGTCAAATCTCTTGAAATCCTTTATAATATAGTGAAAACCTTCAAAATTCCGTCAAATCTTTTGAAATCTTATGAAATCCTCTAAAATACGTGCGTACACTTTAGAATGTTTTGAAATCCCTTAAAATCATTTGAAATTCCGTGAAATCATCAAAACCCCCTTAAATCTCTTAAAAAATATAAAAATCACTTTAAAGTCATTTGAAATCATGGTAAATGTTTTGAAATCCCTTTGAATCCCTTCAAAAAATCGAAATCCCATATAAATGCCCTGAAATCCTTCAAAATTCGTGACTATACTTCGATATCTCTTGAAATCCTTGAAAATTCTTTGGAATCCTGTGACTTCTTTTGCCATAATTCGATATCTCTTAAAATCCCCTAAAATCCTTTGTTTGCCGAATTATTCTTAATTCCTTAAAATCCTTAACAATCCCACGAAATCCTTTGAAATCCCATAAAAACTCTTGAAATCTGAATAAACTCCTTAAAGTTTCTTGAAATCTTGTGAAATCCCTTAAAATCCTTTTTAATCTACGAAAATCATTCGTATAGTAGTAGTAGTAGTATACCATTAAGCCTTTCAGGGTAGGCGTAATTCCTTAAAATCTCTAAATATTCGTCGAAACCCTTTGGTGTTTGGTTTATTGTAAACTCCCTTCAAAAACTTAAGATTCTCCCTGAAATAAAGTACTAGGTGATTTTTTCAAACTCTTAAAATCTTTTAAAGTAATTTTAAATCTTTGAAACTTCTTGAAATCTTTTGAAATCCTTTGAAATACCCTACATTTTTTCTAATTCCTTGAAATCTTTTGAAGTCCTTTGAAATCTTTTAAAATCTTTACTGCAAAACTAATTGATATATTAAGTATAATTTATAATATTTCAAACAAATAAATGAACAAAAACTATTTTCTCGTGATTCGCAATGATTAGTTTTTTGTAATTTATAGTTTTTATATAAAATATGATAGAAATTAATGCCTTTTTGCGATTAGTTGAGAATAGTTGCTGTTTCACAATTATTTAAACAATTCTTGTAAACAAATATACAGTTTTCGTATGTCCAATGACTCCTTAATGTCATTTTTTTCAAATTAACAACAACTGGTAATTATTCAAACAATATTTATAAAGAAATTCACATTTTCAACATTATTCCACGAATAGGCCTATTTTTGTGGAACCTACTGAAAATGTATGGTCAGTTACTTTGAGCTGTAATTTTGTTTAAATTGACAGAAAATAATTATTATTTGAACAATTTTTATAAATAAATCCACATTTTGACAATTTTTCCAAGTGTAGGCTCTATTATCTTAGCAAAATGAACTAACTATGTATCGACAATGACTCTTTGCTATGATACTTTGCCATTAAATAAAAACACTTAATTACTTAAACAATTTTTTAAACAAATGTAAATTTTTGCCACTTTTGCATAAGTAGGCTTATCTAATTTTTTGGAATAAGTTAGAAATGTCTTACCAATGACTCCTTCTTGTCATATTTGTCCAATTAACAAGAAATTTTGATTATTTAAACAATATTTATAAACAAATTCACAGTTTCACTATTTTTCTATGATAAATATTAATCTTTTGTGTGGCATCTACCAGAAATATTTTGACAATGGTTCCTTCTTGTCATATTTTTCTAATTAAGAAGTGTGGATTATTTAAACAATATTTATAAACCATAAGCTGCCGGACGCTTACCATGTATATATATATATTTTTTTTTTTTTAATTTCTCCACAATATGATTTTCCTCTATGATAATTTGCAAATTGACAACAATTTCAAATTGTTTCAAGCATTTTTTTTAAAGAATTCACAGGACCAAAAGCAATCCAACTTTTCAAGACCAGTCAAGATATTTTATGAAATAGATTATTCACATTTTTGGTTCACAATTTTGTATACAAATTTTTTAATTCGTAATTGAAATTTAATGTTCCTAAATAAAAATTTAACTGATTCATTTTTAGCTAAAATTGATCGTTTTCAGTTCAAAAAACAACTAATATATTTTCAATTGAGAATTCATGATTTTTTTATTAAAAATTAGACTATTTAGTTGAAAGCTGAAATAATTTGTTAAAAATTCATTTTTTCTAGTTTGAGATTTAACTATTTTGTTGAAACATTGTTTTTTTTTTGGTTGAAAATGATTTTTTTAATAAAAATGTAACTGTTTTATTTTTGGTTGAAAGTTGATATTTTTTTTTGTTAAATTTCAACTATAAAATTTTTCATTTTAAATTCCTCTATTATGGTTGAAAACTCAACTACTTGCTTGAAAGTTGAACTACATTGCTGAACATTTATTTTATTATTTTAAAATTGAACCATTTTGTTGAAAATTCGTTTTTTTTTTGTTTAAAAAAAAGTTTTTCCAATCTGAAAATGTAAGTATTTCATTCTTGGTCGAAAATTGATAGGTTTTAGTTGAAAATTCAACTATTCAGTTCAAAAGTAATGTATTTTGTTGTAAATTCGCCTTTCTTGGTAGAAAATGTATCTTTCTAACAAAAAATTCACCTCCTTGGTTGAACGATGAATTTTATTTATATTAAAATATTTATATTTTATTTATATTAATCTTAAAAATTCATTTTATCAGTTGAAAAGCCATCCCTTTGGTTTAAAATTCTTTCTTTTTTTTTTGTTAAAATATGAACAATTATATTTTTTTATTAAGAATTCATATTTTTTGTTAAATTCAACTACTTGGTTGAAAGTTTAACTTCTTTTTTAAACCAAAATTTATCAATTTGTGTATAAAATAAACGTCCATAAAACTAAACGAGAAGAAATCATATACAATGATTTCAAATCATTTATGAGATTTTCTGTAAAATCTATAACAAAATGTTGGAAAATGAATCGAGTCTTTTTTCTAAAGAAAGGGTACTTGAAAACGTACTGTTTGTTATTTATGATTTTCAGAAATAATAAGATATGGGACTTGAAAATAATTGAAATTTTATTTAAGATAATACATGCTTTGCAGGGTGAAAACTTTATTTTCAAAATTCCCTGATTTTTCCTTGACGAATTTTTTATTTTCCCTGACAATTGACATTCAAATACCAGCATTTTAATCTTGTCATATTTTTAACACAGGATCTTTTATAAAAGGGATGAAGCAATACTCCAGACACAAATTTAAGGACTTTATATAGTAATTAAGAAAAGGTTATAAAAATGGTAAAAGTGAAAAATTGGCTTTAATGAAACAATGCGATGATGTAACATTTTTATCTCTGTGGAAAAAATAAGATGGCAACAATAAGATGATAAAAATAGGATTTTTTATATTCTAATGGTTCATTGGGCTATAATTTAATTATGCATATTCAGGGTCCTCATGCGCTAGTTTTCAACAGAGTTCTGCTTCCGATTTTCAAATTTATTTAAGGTTGTGAATTTTTCTAGTTTTTGATAGAAAATTTGAATTATTCAAGGTTGCCTGGATTTATGAAAAATATATTATTTAAAAGGCCGTGAATAAATAATGGTCCGTCGTACGAGAAAATTTCAGAATAGTACAAAGTTTTGTTTTGTGTCAAAGATTAATACAAAATTGAAAACATCAATTCTGGTCATTGAAAATTTTTATTCATAACAATTGTTATAAACAATGAATCAAGAGAGTTTATGAAGAATAAGCAATGTTATTATTGGTAGGTATAGGTTTCGAAACAGTTTTAGGACAAATTATGACACTGGTTGGCCTGGATGATTTTTCATTAACAAATGAAAAGTATAAGATTTCCTCAATTCTCTCAAAAATCGCATTTTTTAACAACAATTTATGGAGAGAAATTTTCATTTGAGCAGAGGATTTATTTTTGCTTTCAAGAGATTTAACCTCGATATAAGATAATTACAAGTTTAATAAAAATTGTGTTTTAAATCACACAGTGGTATTAAGAATTAGAGGATAAGATAACGTTTTTAAAAATATGGAAATAACATCTTCAAAAAATCAAAAAAATGTGGTAGTTTGAAATTGAACATTTTTATATTTTGAAATTTAGAAAATATGAGTACAATTTGAATAAACAAAAAAATGTTGTTTCCATTCATGGATATGCTTTAGTTCAAATTAGAAAGAATAGCATGTTGTCACACTCAGAAACAAATTTTTTTGAATCAGAAACAATTTCTTGATTGAATAAAGAGAGTACTCATCTACCAAAATATTTAGTTAAACCAACCATAAAATTTTGATTGAGTTAGCCAAATATTTTGTTGTCCATATAATAACCATATTCTATGGTTGAACCAACCAAAATTTTACCTGTCCCATTAAAAAACTTCAGAAAAAAGTATAAACGCCTTCTTTGCCGTTTAGATTTATAAACCAACATTTGGCAATATGATGTATGAAATAAACGTCCATGAACCTAAACGACAAGGAAAGCATTTATGATTTTCTACTAAAGTTTTAGTAAAGTGACTGATGACTCATTCGAAATTCAAATACAGCGATTGACTTTGGCATGGCAAGATAATCATAACCTCGGCAGAGATAAAGTCGGTTCTACAAAAATATGTTTGTCTAGAATCAAATTAATAACCCGTGTTATCAAGTAAACGGTTGTACAAGAGTATAGTAATATAATTTTGGTCATCAAAAGAAGCAATATATAAAAATAAAAAGATAATATAAAATGTATAAACATCTCTTTGACGAAAATCATAAGGTTTTGAACAATTGCCCATATGTACTAGGATGTAGAACAGAAAATCATGGGGCAGAAACTTCCAATTGCTAATTATGTTCAATTTAAAAAAAAAACAATATGTTCTCATTGTACCAACTGCAAATTTTCAGACATACTCTATATTAATTTCAATACCACTAAACAAAAAATATTTTCGCTTTACCAGAAGATTATAATTATGCACTGAAATATTTCAACAATAGCTCTTTAGTTCTATTTTAAGTTAATTAAATATGATTAGTGAAGTTTTCATTGACGCGATAAAACCATGATTCGCTTTGGCAACTGAACAGTATTTTGCTACAAAAAATATGAGCTTTGTACAACACAGTTGAATTTTTAACCAAAAAAAATAAATTATCAACAAAATATATGCATTTTTTACCATTTTCTATTAGAAAAGACGACCTTTTTACAAAATACATAAGTATTGGGACAAATAGTTGAATTTTCAAACAAGCAGATTTTTTTTTACCAAAAAAAACGAATTTTCAACAAATTATATAAATTTTCGACTAAATAGTTTGAACAATGGATGTGATATTAGTTTAAATTTTATTTGATTAATTTTTAGTCTAGGGGCAAAACAATTAATTCTAATGTTAATTAATTAACACGTATAGTCTCCTAACTATTAATTAAATAACATAATTTTTTAAACACATTAGTATGTCGAATTAATAATTTTCTACTGTAGGGTTGTCTCGCCTATATTTTTTTCATTTCTAACATTTTTTTACAGAACAGTTGAATTTACAACCATAGAATTATGAATTTTCAACAAAGAAGTTTATTTCCAACCAATTAATTGAATTTTGAACAAAGAAGGTAAATTTTCAGTTAGAAAATTAATTAAAAAAAATGAATTTTGAATTAAAGTTGTGAATCTTTAATCTAAAAACAATGAACTTTTAAAAAAGTAGTTCAACTTTCAATCAAGTAGTTGCATTCTTTAATAACAAAATTGATTGATTTTCAACGAAAAATGCAATAGTTGATATTTCAGCAAAAAAAAAAAAGATTTTAATCAAAAATAAAAAACTGTTAGATTTAACCAGCAGAAACGAATTTTCAGCAAAACACTTGAATCCTCAACTAAAACAGATTAAATATCAACCAAACAGTTGCATTTTTTATCGACGCAATTGACATTCTACTAAGAAAAATAATTTTCAACTAAATATATCAATTTTCAAGTAAATAGTGAAATTATCTACCGAATTGTCGAATTTTTGAGCCGATAATACGAGTTTTTTTTTAAGTTGAATTTTCAACCAGGAAGATTAATTCTCCAGAAATTTCATAATTTTTTTACCGATAGTTGAATGCTTAACAAAGAAGATTAACTTTCTACTAGAAAATATGAATTTTCAACAAAATACAAAAATTTTTAAGCAGATACAATAAAAATATAGAGGGCGCATCGGGTATGATGCTAACTTCACGCAGCGGAACAAATTTTAATTTTTTTCAAAAATTTCTTACCAATCGTTTGGATGTCGTTAGGATGCGTTTGGAAGCCAATTTTTTTCGTTTGGACGGAAAAACTCAAAAAGATATTGAGTTTTCAAAATTGGAGTGCTAACTTCATGCTGCGGAACAAATTTTAATTTTTACATTCTCATCATAAAGAGAAAGTATTGGTTTTATGTGAAAAATGACTTTCGCGGATTCCATCAAATGTCGACGTCTTGAGGCCCCCTGAGTCAGAAAAAATGGTTTTTACGTCGGTGTCTGTCTGTCGTTGTCGTTGTCGTTGTCGTTGTCGTTGTCGTTGTCGTTGTCG
>CAKNYM010053411.1:16005-34494 GCA_932195095.1 Andricus curvator
CGACTTAAATACTTTTTTTCTCCCCTTTTCAGATAGTTGGAAAAAAATCTTTCTGATTGTAGGATTTTTTATAAAGATACGGAAATATACGCTGAAGTAAAGGAATTACCTTCTTCATTTTAAATCAAATACAACTTTAGTCATTTTTATCTAAAGAACATTGAACATATGGTCGTTGCGAAGCGCGAAGACCAAATTGCGCGCAGCAAGCGCGCTCAAACTTTTGGGTTTCTATTATACGATGAACAGAAACGAGCGTGAAGCGCGAGGTTCACATGTTGATCATACCAAATATCGAGCGCGAAGCGCGAGTGTCGTGATGAGAATGTGTTCCTTAAGGTCGATAGAACCTTAAGTAAATTAGTTCTTATTTTTATGTAAAACTGACATAATTAAACCAAAAGCAGGTCATAACGATGAAGCTTACTAAGAGAGTATTAGCCTGCGAAGCGCGCAATAGCGAGCACACGAAGTGTGAAAACCTAGACGACAAATGTGTCCGAGCGCGCAGCGCGAGGTGAATGCATTATCGAGCGCGAAGCGCGAGATCCAACAGGTGCGCGCCCTAGGCGCGCTGAAACTTGTGAGCGAAGCGCGCGATGAGAATGTGCCCGCGAAGCGGGCAGATTTTTTAAAAATATTTTTCACCAATCGTTTGCAGTGATGCCATTATTGGCGCCTTTTGCTACTGCGCTTGCGTTCGGGCCGCGCACTGATTGGCCGCAGTTGGCGCGCAATTCAAAATTGGAATTTAAACAATTCTTGTAATTTAAATTAATAATTATTGAAAAATGCACAAGAATGTATATAAATTGTACAAATTCTGATTTTAGACTTCTGAAATTAAATGTTTTGTGAAATATAAGTTACTCTTTGGAAGTCAAAGAAAATAAACTGTTATTTAAGAAATATATGTGTTATAAATATTTTTTGCCTAAAATCAGAAGTTGTACAATTTATATACATTCTTGTGCATTTTTCAATGATTATTTATTTAAATTACATGAGTTGTTTTTAATTCCAATTTTGAATTGCGCGCCAACTGCGGCCAACCAGTGCGCGGCCCGAACGCAAGCGCAGTAGCAAAAGGCGCCAACATTGGCATCACTGATCGTTTGGATGTCGTTAGGAAGCGTTTGGGAGCCAATTTTTTTCGTTTGGACGGCAAAACTCAAGAAGATATTGAGTTTTCAAAATTGGAGTGCTAACTTTACGCTGTGGAACAAATTTTAATTTTTTTCAACAATTTGTTTACCAATCGTTTGGATATTGTTAGGATGCGTTTGGAAGCTCACTTTTGACGTTTGAACGATGACGTTGTGTGAGTTATCGAATAAAAAAGGCATTACCACCCCACTCGCGAGCGGCGCCTTCTCAAGTGGTAGTGACCTTCTTTGGTCAGCCGTGTCCTTAAATATAATATGATGCGTCACCGCGAAAACTGTGGTACCGAAAGTTTCCAAAAATGTTTAAAATTTTTGGATTATCTAAATTACCGTATATTTTCAAAATTTTCAATATTTCTAAGATGTTCAAAATTTCTAAAATTCTTAAAATTTCTGAAATTATCAAAATTATCAAAATTTCTGAATTTTACAAAATGTTCAATTTTCTCAAATTTCCCAAATTTTCTAAAATTTATAAAATATTGAAATTTTTTAAACTTATCAAAATTACTCAATTTTTTGAAATGTTACAAATTTCTAAAATCATTCAAATTTCTTAAATTAATTAATGACAAATTTTTACAAATTTTAGAAAATTGAACATTTTGTAAAATTCAGAAATTTTGAAAATTTCAGAAATTTTGAACATCTTAGAATTTTTGAAAATTTTGAAAATATACGGTAATTTAGATAATCCAAAAATTTTGAACATTTTTGGGAAGTTTCGGTACCACCGTTTTCGCGGTGACGCATCATATTATATTTAAGTAAACGGCTGACCAAAGAAGATCACAACGTCCAAACGTCAAAAGTGAGCTTCCAAACGCATCCCAACGACATCCAAACGATTGGTAAACAAAATTTTGAAAAAAAATTAAAATTTGTTCCGCAGCACTCCAATTTTGAAAACTCAATATCTTTTTGAGTTTTGCCGTCCAAACGAAAAAAATTGGCTTCCAAACGCATCCTAACGACATCCAAACGATTGGTAAACAAAATTTTGAAAACATTTTTTGAAAAAAATTAAAATTTGTTCCGCAGCGTGAAGTTAGCACTCCAATTTTGAAAACTCAATATCTTTTTGTGTTTTGCCGTCCAAACGAAGAAGATTGGCTTCCAAACGCATCCTAACGACATCCAAACGATTCCATTGAACAAAAGTTGGATATTTAATTGTTGGTGTGCTAACTTCACGGACATCGTTGTTTGGCTTGAAATGTTCATTTTCGTTTGTTTTTTGTAATTTCGTAAATGCTATAACTACAGTAATTTTTTTTATAAAAAATAGTCATATGGGTACATTTTTCGTATTTTTAGTACTACTAATAACCTACATGGAATATTTGAATCTAAAAAAATCTGCCCGCTTCGCGGGCACATTCTCACCGGGCGCTTCGCGCGCGGCTCGCTGCGCTCGCAAGTTTGAGCGCGCCTGAGGCGCGCGACTGTTGGATCTCGCGCTTCGCGCTCGATCATATATTTATCTCGCGCTTCGCGCTCGATTATGTATCCACCTCGCGCTACGCGCTCGGGCGTTTGAACTTCGTGTTCGACTTCGATGAAAAGAAAAAGTTTTGTTTGCAAATATTATAAAATTATCAAAACCTCTACATATTAAGTGATTGTTAAATTTGTTTTTATTTTAGACTGAAAAGGAACTTTATTTACTCAAGGTTCTATCGACCTTAAGGAACACATTCTCATCCAGACACTCGCGCTTCGCGCTCGATATTTGATTTGAAAATCATTTGAACCGTATGATAGAAACAAAAAAGTTTGAGCGCACTTACGGCGTGCGATTTGGTAAATACACTGAGCGCGCACTTTTTGCTTCGTGTTATATGTTCTTCATATACAAATTACTAAATTTGTATTTGATTTCAAATGAAAAGTAATGATATAATTCAGGCGACAAATTTTATTAGTTAACATTTTATTTTAGCTTGTGCCGTTCATCAAAAAAGTTAATTTTTTCATTTTGAATATATTCTTACCACAAAAATTGATTACGGGTTTTTAAGTCTTTTTTGAATGCACAATTTTTGTTCTTTTATATGTTTTCGTACCTTGCATTGTTTTTTCAAAAATTTCATTTTTTTTACTGTCAATGTTATTTTCACGAATAAAACAAAAACCACGCATCCTATCGAAACATGAGTCACAATAAATTTGTACCTCTTCCTTGGATGAACAAATTTTGTTTCGGTCATTTTTTCGTAGCTGGTAATATTCGTCTGAAAATTTGATTTTTCTATTTTCAATGCTCTTTTTTACGAATAAACCAAAAACTACGCGTCATATCAAAAAGTGAATGATAAGAAATTTGTAGATCTTTTTTAGGTGCACAATTTTTGTGAAATGATCTTTTCTGGTATCTTGCATAGTTTGACAGCAAAATGGCTTTTTTGATTTTTCATTAATTTTTTGTGCGATCAAAATTTGAATTTTTTCTTTTTCAAAAAATTCAAAAAGTTGTTATGAAAATATTATAGGGTGTTCAGGAATCAACGTTTTTCTCTTCTTGACTTTTTTTCATATCGTGCGTTTTTCGGCTTAAAATGTTCATTTTCGTTTGTTTTTTGGAATTTTGAAAATTCTATAACTCCAGTAATTTTTTTTTATCACGAAAAGTCATAAGAATATTTTGTTCGTCATTTTGCGTACTACTAACAACCGTACATAGAATTTTCAAATCTTCAAAAAAGTGGTCTCAAAAATGTTCAAAATGTGCTCACTTTTTGGATTTTCATCCAAAATAGCTGGTTAACGAACTCGTTCTCTATTTTTCGGCCATAAAAAAGTGTGCCAAAGCTCAATCAAATCTGATCATTTTTTCGAAAGTTATCGTGGCTACAGACAGACAGACAGACGGACGGACGGACAGACAGACAGACAGACTACAGACAGACACCTTGGTAAAAACTGTTTTTTCTGGCTCAGGGGGTCTCAAAACGTGGAGATTTGATGAAAACCGACTATGTCAAATTTTACATAAAACCAATACCTTCTCATTAGAATGAGAATGTAAAAAGGTGTGTCAAAAATTTTGGAAATGCTGTACCTTTTTGGATTTTCATCCAAAATGTCTGGCTAACGAACTTGACCTTCATTGTAGGACACAAATCTAATACCTGCTCTAATGAAAATGTGAAAAAGACTAATTTTTGGCCAAACAATTGCAAATTCAACTGTTCTGTTGAAAATTCCACTTTTTTATAGAAAATTCGTATTTTTGTCTTGGAAATTTAACTGTCTTGTAAAAAATTAGCTTTTTTTTTTACTAAAAATCATATTTTTTAAAATGAAAATTTAACTATTCCATTTTCAGTTACACTCGCTCTTGAACGAGAAAAATAAAATTTTTATATAAAAATAAAATCATTTGATACATTTATGTGACAAATATGTGAAAAAACGTTGTAAATGGAACCTTATAGAAAATTTATATTTATTTATAGAAAATCTTATAGAAATAAAATTTAAGTAGTCGCATTAAATTCTACTTTGATGAATAATTCATCCAAAAATACCTTCATGATGTATTTTTTTTTTCGTTTTTTAAATATTAAAAAAAAATTTTAGTACTCTGTCGCTTTATTACAAACGTGTCGAGTAGGGTCGTCCAAAAATGCGTTGGAATTTTTTTTTCTCGAATTTTTATACATATCTCCCGAAAATTTCTTCGAATCCACACAAAAATAAATGCGCTTTTAAACAAAAACAAAAAAATTATATTTAGAGGTTCCGCAAGCGGCATGAAGTTTAACACGTATTTCCCATAAGAAAAAAAGGCTTTTTTTGTAAATTTTATATAGAATCGTCAATATTAGCTGAATCGAGTTGTAACTCAACATTTCTCTTCATAATTAGCCATAGAATACGAATAAAATATAACTTTTTAAATATCATCACCAGAAGTCTGTTTTATAGGGTACCAAAAAATCCGATAAGTGAAAAAATGGATTTTGCGAGTTTTTTACGCTAGTTATGATTTTTTTATTACATTATTTTAATAAATTAAATTTTATCAATTTTCTCTTAGAATATAGTTAAAAAGTCGCGGTTTTTCAAAAAATTTCCTTTTTTTGTCCAATTTTCAATTAGAGTAAGGTAAATAATTGATTAAAGTTGAGAAATTAATTGTTCATACAATTTATTATTATTGCTAATAATATTCAATTTGAAGAATGAGAGAAAGTTGCGGTTTTCCTGAAATTTTTAACTATTTATCTATTATTCACTTGGAGGGAGTTGCTAATTATTTCAGTTTAGCAAAAATAATTATTTGAACAAATTATTATTGTGTATAACTATCTTCTTCTTTATTAATGCTAGATAGTTTAATCTTCTTCCGAAATTTTTAACTTTTTACCCACTGTTTACTTAATAAAGTAATTCATAATGCAATTTAACAAACATAGTTGTTCAAACAATTGATTATTGCTTATAACTATCTTCTCTTAGATAAGTGCTAGAAATTTGCGGTTTTTTCAGAAATGTTTAACTTTGCTTTGCCTTTTTAGTTATGAACAAATAATAAATAGACATTAGATATTTTATAATTAATGGATCATTTTTTGAGGTCTTTTTAATCTTAATAAATGTATATTATCATCGACGAGACGTGTTTTCTCCAGGGGGGGGGGGGCTAATATTAAAATATGTGCAATTCCAAATTTTTTTTTACGCTTTGCAATAAACTTTTTGTTGTAATTCAAAACAAAACTTGTACACGTCATTTAAAGACTAGTCCTCCTACCACTTTTTAATTATTATTTAATTCTTTTTTTTTTGCCTCTTGTGTAAGATATCTTTTTTGTTGAAATTATTTTTTTAAACATTGGGAACAGAGCAAAAGTAATTCACTTAAAAAAAATACAATACTATTTAGAAAATTATTCTTGTTGAGGTTCACTTATTATTTGTTCATAACTAAAAAGTCAAAGAAAAACTAAAGATTTGAGAAAAAAGGCAACTTTCTAACATTACTTCAAGAGAAGATAGTTATAAAGAATAATCAATTGTTTAAATAAGCATGTTTGTTAACTTGCATTAATTATTACCTCACTAAGAGAAAAGTGGACAAAAAGTTTAAAAGTTCAGAAAAAACCACAACTTTTTAGCACTTATCTACGATAAGAAACAATAATAAATTGTTTAAGCAACTATGTTTGTTAACTTGCATTATTTATCACTTTACTGAGTGAAAAGTGGATAAAAAGTTAACAATTTCAGAAGAAACCGTAACTATCTAGAAGTAATAAAGCAGAAGATAGCTATAAACAATGATAATTTGTTTAAATAATTATTTTTCCTAACTTGAATTAACTAATAACTCACCCCGAATAAAAGGTACACAAATGGTTGAAAATTTCAGAAAAAACAGCAACTTTCTGGCATTCTTCAAATGGGATATTATTAACAATAATAAATTGTTTAAACAATAAATTTTGTTAACTCTCATCAATTATTTACCTCACTCTAATTGAAAATTGAACAAAAAGTGAAAATTTGTTGAAAAAATGCAATTTTCTAGCATTATTCTAAGAGGATATTATTAACAATAATAATGAATTGTTTGAAAAATAATGTTTGTCAAAATTAATTATTACCTCACTTCAATTAAAAATTGGACAAAAAGTGGAACATTTTTGAAAATCTGCGACTTTCTAACTCTATTCTAAGAGAAAATTGCTAAAAACAATAAAAATGGTTTAAACAATTTATGAAAACATCTAGTTATCAGTAAAAAGTAGTATTCTATGTATGAGAAACAATTTGCATTAAAAACCGCAAAAAAATCATAATTAGCGCCAAAAACTCGCAAAACCCATTTTTTCGCTTATGGTGTTTTTTTGGGCCCCTATAAAACATACTTATGGGTGTGATATTTGAAAACTAATATTTTATTCATATTCTATGGTTAATTGTGAAGAGAAATGTTGAGTTTCAACTCGATTCAGCTAATATTGAAACTTCTGAATAAAATTTACAAAAGCGTTTTTTTTCTTATGGGAAATACGTGTTAAACTTCATGGGGCTTGCGCCACCACTGAATATCATTTTTTTTTTCAAAACAAAAATAATCGATTTATTTTTGTGTTAATTCGAACAAATTTCTGGGCCACATGCATGAAAATTCGAAAAAGAAATTTGGACCACTCTAGTGTCGAATAATATTTAGTTAATGAGAAAAATAATTTGCTAATTTTAAAGAATTGTGAGGAAATACAAAAAATTGGGTACTTTATAATTAATTTACTGGAATTTTCTCGCTATAATAATTGAAGCCTTGGCAGAGATGACGTTGGATCAACAAAGATCTGTTTTTCTAGAATCTTTATTCAAACTGTGAGTAGTTCATAAAATAGTTTGTTATGTGGCATAACTTGTTCTATGAAATATACTGCGACGTAGAATAAAAAATCCTTGAGCGAAAACCTCTTGCCACCTACTATGAGCATTAGGGTGGTCCAAAAATTCCACTTTCGATTTTTGTTGATAATCCCCCCCCCCCCCACCCTCCCCTGACGTAATTTTTTTCACCGTTAACCCGTGCCCCGGGCTTTTGAAATTAGCATGGGGTTTTAAATGGGAAAAGCTCGATTTAAAAAAAAAAAAAAAAAAAAAAAAAAAATGAAAAAAAGAAGTACTTCTTATATACTTTTCGTGAATTAAAGTATAGTCACCTCTTGAGGAGTATTCAAGGAATAATTTTCACCCTTTAAATTTCAACCTTAAAAAAAAAGGATTTTTTAAATAATTTTAAATTATTTAAACAATTATTATTTGTTTAAACAATTTTTTTCTTCCTGTAAATCGTAAAAAATTATTTTCTGGAAATAATTACACAATTAAAGAATTTTGAGAGCAATATATTTTTAAAGGATATTTGGTAATTATTTAAAAAATTTTTATTTGTTTATACAATTTTTTCTCTGTGAAGGCAACATAGTGCGAGAGATTCGAATAAAACTAGACTTTTCTCCACCTTCCCTATGAAAAGGCGAGACTGAATGATTAATAATTGTTTGAATAATTGCAAAATATCTTAAGCAAAAAAATATTACACTTCAAATTTGTTAATTGTGTCACTAATTGCAGAAAAGAATAAATTTTCACGATTTACAAAGGAAAAATTGTTTAAATAAATTAAATTTTTCAAATAAATTAAAATTGTTTAAAAAATTGCTAAATATCCTTTAGAACAAAAATTTAATCTAAACTCCTGTTATTTGTATCATTATTTTCATGAAATAATAACTTTTTGCGATTTAAGGGGAAAAATTGTTTAAACAAATGAACATTGTTTCAATAATTACAAAATATGTTAAACAAAGCTACTCTTGACATTCATCAACTTTGTATAATGTATCTCGAAAGATAATAACTTATCACGATTTACAGGGTGACAAAAATTGTTCAAACAATTCAAAATTATTAAAAAATACTTTAAAACTCGTCACTTATTGATTTAAAATAATTCATGCTAAACGAATTCCAAAAAATATCATCTTCAGCATGAATTTGATAGAAAACTGCTATTTTGCATTTTTTGTGGAAATTTCTGGGCGCAGTAAAAGGGGATTGAGGTGTCAAAATTAAAAGTTATTAAGTGGAAATTATTCCTTGAATACTCTTTAAGAGGTAACTATACTTTAATTCACAAAAAGTTTATAACAAGTACTTCTTTTTTAATTTTTTTGAAAATCGAGCTTTTCCCATTTGAAACCCCATGTTAATGTCAAAAGCCCAAACTAAAAATCGAAAGTCGAATGTATACAGGTATAAATTTGAACCACCCTAATGAGCATAGATTTACAATAAAAATATTTTTATTGATCCAACGTTATCTCTGTCTAGGCTTCAATTAAAGAAGCTTCTCTGAATCATATACAATATTCTCAAATCATACATGAGATTTTCTATCAAATCTATAACAAAATGTGTGAAAATGAATCGAGTTTTTTTTCTAAGGAAAGGGTAATTGAGGACTAGGTAAAAACTAAGTGATTTACAAAATTTATAAATAAAAGAAAGAAACTTTGGAACTGATACTTCTCGGCAATCGGACAGAGTCCCAGATTGCTTCAATCTCATTAGCGTAATTTTCTAATTTTTGAAATCAATAAAACCATTTGTCTTTGCATTTGCAGTTTATTTCAGAAAAAACTATGATCTCTATTACATTTAATTTTTTCTGACACTCATTTTAAAACCGATTTTTTCAAATTTGGCTGTTCTCCCAAAAGAGGTTACTAGGATGATGATGAGTGTAAAAGTCTTCCTTAAAAGTTTGTGAAGAACCGGGATGTCCCTGTGGTCTTTGATAGTTAATTGGACCTGCTGACTGAGGATTTTGACTTCTTGATGCTAATGGTGGATTTGGTGATCCTTCTGGTCCTGGAACTTTTGGGACTGCCTGAGATTTTCTATTAAATCTCATAAAAATGTTAGCTCTTACATTATTTCTTGCAGAAGGTGGTATTTCATTTTGTGGCAATCCACTACCTGACGGATTTTCGTTGGACTGTGAACTCAGTTCTGTAAAAAAAAGTGAGATTCAATTAATTAAAAAATTCCTAAAATCTGATACATTTCAGCTAGAAATTGCAGACAAAATTGTAACCTGATTCATTTTTGAGGTTCAAGATAAGTTAGAGATAAATGAGTAAATGCCAAATAAATAATCTTTCAAAAAAGTATCTCTAAATTTTAAGGTCTCTCGCAGACCTAGTAGTTAAAACGGACATATTCCTGATGATAAAATGCAAATTATTCTTACCAATGGAATTAAATAAAACCACAAGGACAAGAAGCAAAGTCGAAAATATGAGCCTCATTTTCTCGAAGTAGAGATAACTGATTATTTTAGAATTCCTTGACACAATGATAGTTTTTCAAGAACGGTTCGCTATATATAAGGCACTAGGCAGTATCACAAATCGACACGTATTATTTAACAATCAAACACGTAATGTAACTCACTGCAAGATTTTTATTGTGATATTTCGCAAACAATTTTAGTGAATTATGGTCCGTTATCATTTCGAAACAAAAGCTTTTTATCTCGGAATAATCATGTATTTTGGAACTTTCGTAGATCGTCGACGCAATTCGCAACCGATTTCAATTAAACTTGACAATTGAATGACTAATAGGGCGGTCCAAACATATATTCAAAATTTTTTTGTCGTGCAAAAAAGACGTTTTTGTAAATTTCATTCAGAATCGTCAAAATAAAGTGAATCGAGTTGAAACTCAATATTTATTTTCACAATTAGCAGTAGAATATGAATTGAAACTTATTTCTTAAATATCAACCCCATAAGTCTGTTTTATAGGGTTCCAAAAAACCTTACCAGTGAAAGATAGGGTTTTGCGAGTTTTTGGCGCTAATTATGATTTTTTGTGATTTTTTAAATACAAATTGGTTATAATACATAAAATACTACTCTCATTTTTTCATTCTCTTGATTTTAGTATTATTTTTAATGATATTGTCTTTGGATAATGCTAGAAAGTTGTGGTTTTTATGCAATTTTTAACTTTGCTTTGGCTTTTTAGTTATGAGCAAATAATAAATAAGCATTCGAGAGAATCATTTTTTAAACAATCTCTTTCTTCTTTGTGAATATATTTACTATAAGTGATAACAGAGAACCGGAATCAATTTCCTGACTGTTTCATTTAGGCGATTTTTTTTTAAACAGGCGGAAATGTATGTAGAAAAAAAATATCAATTCTTATATGTGATTATTCCTTGGATTATATTTCTGTATACAGACAATTTAATTCATTTTCATCAAAATTTTTTAACTGCGAAACTAAAAGTGTAACTTCAAAACTAAGGAGATTCGAAAATTCAGAAACTTCCTGAGGATGAGTAAGTATACCATTAAGCCATTTACTTTTCAGGGTAGGCGTGAGGATGAGTACTTTATATAAATTAATATTAAATTTAGAGGTTAAATAATGAGATTTCAGATATTAAACTTTGGATAATCTTGCAATTTTGATGAAGTCATTGAAAGTTCAACTATTTCACTGGTCGGGAGGGAGGGGGGTCGTACTCTTTTTATATGATGAATTAAATTATGAAAAAACACACTGTTCGCGCATTTGGTTGAAAAATCAAAAATTGAACTATTTAGATAGAATATCTGACTATATTTCTTTTTTGAGAATGCGTTCGATCTTTGTTCACAAAAATAATTCTAATAAAAAATTTAACTATTACATTTATATTTCAAGATTTATGCTTCAAGTAGACAAAATATATATATATATATTTTTTTGTCGGAGAGCTACTCCCTTTATAACATAAATTGAAATACGATAAAACACTTTGTTATTTAACCCACTTAGCTTATTTTGCGTTTATTTTCAAGGATTTTACATTTAAAAATTTCAGAAAAATTCAGATTTCATACAATTTCACGGAATTCTATAATATTTTAATGCTCGTCAAAACATTTCCTCGCAAGAACTCACCAATTTTATAGTATTTTGAAGATTCTCAAACATATAAATGTATTTCCAAAAATGTATGTATATATATATATATATATATATATATATATATTTACCTAAAGGAGGGCCCGGAATGGGCAAATGGTGCGGAGAAGACAGCCAAAGTATAGTTGACTTCGTTGTTGCGGATGAAAGACTAAGAGAGCTAGTAAAAGATACAAGGGTTGTGAGGGGTTCTGAATGCAAAACTGATCATTACCTTCTAGTCCCAAAAATGAACTTAGGTCAAGGATGAAAAAGAAAGAGAACCAAAAAGACGAAACAAACGCGAATCAAAATCGAGAAATTACAGAAACCGAATGTGCGAATAGACTTTCAAAATAGCATATACAAACGCATGGATAGGGCAACTTGGGAGGAGCTAATATGCAATAAAGATATAGAGCGCATATGAACTATGATCGGGGATATCATTGCTAGAAGTGCGACCGAAGTGTGTGGTACTGCGGTTGTAGAAAGAATGTCTGGTGATGCGTGGTGGAATGATGAAATCCGCGCAGCCGCCCACGAAAAGAAACATGCATATATAAGAAAGCTAAACATCACAGGCTTTAGCGATGAGGAGAGAAAGAGACTCGAGAATGATTAGAGACAAAAAGAGAAAAATAAAACTAGTATTCAAGGAAAGTAAAGATAAAATCAAAAGAGAAGAAGAGCAGAAAATGCAAATCGATTTTTAAGGAAGCAAGAAAATGTTTTATAAATTGGCGTTCATCAGTATGAAAGGAAGCAGAAGTACAGAGTTAGGCAGCATGAGAAATAAAAAGCGTGAAATGCTTTATGATACAGACGGGATACTAGACGCTTTGAGAGATTCTTTTAAAGAAGTATTGGGAGGTGAAGCTATAGGGCAACACAATACTACATACCTCACAAGTTGTGCGTGTTGATAAATTTATGTATCGAGATTGGACAAGTTCCAGATAACTGGAAAACGGCGATTATCGTCCTAATATACAAAAGAAGTAGCAATGAAAATAAAAGAAGAAAAGATATGGGAAGACAAAAGTGAATTTATGCCAGGAAGATCATGTACGGATTAAATATTTAGCTTGAGGCAGATTATAGTCAGTCAGTGGAGTCAGTGGAGTAAATAAACCTTGAAACAAAAGACCTTTGATACTAATGAACCCGAGTGGAGAGCTTCACATGATGACTTTGAGAAGCTCTTCGCCTGGGGTGATCACTAGAGAGATTGTTCAGCTACCCAGGTCGGAACAGTGTTGCGGAACGAACGTGTTATTTGAATGAACAACACGGCAATTCTAGATAAATCTAAAAATCAATATCCCTCCCCCCCCCCCATTACTTTCATCCTCGCCGAGTGAGTCTCGCTTACCTCGATCTTCTGGTCTGGAAAAACCTCTTGGAGGACCATTTGAAGCACTCGGACCTCCTTTGGGAGAATTTGGAGTTCCTGATGTTTCTTCTGATCCTGGAGGTTTTGGCTCTTTCGGGAATCCTTTGATTTTAATTGAAATTCTTGTATTACGTCTTGGAGGAGGTGGTTGATCTCCTTGGGGCCATCCAAAACCTAAAAATGTTTTTCTGTTGGCCTGTAAGCTCAGCTCTGCAAAAAAAAATCTAATGAATTACAAGTTTTTAAATTATAATCTAGAGTGAACGCCAGTTGATCAATTTGATCCCGAAATTTTTTATCAAAATGAAATGTAACACTTTCGTACAGATTTCGCATTTTATATTTTATCAGCAAGTTGTGCATCAGAATGATCCGATTCTAAAGATCGACTGCCTGGAGTGAATTTTCATGACTAGCAACTGTCGAGTGTCAATTAATATATGACTCATTCAAGGTATGATCACCTACATGCACATTGCAATTACAAAGCTGAACTTCGCAAATCTAAAGAAACATTTTGGAAAAAAAAGTTTTTATCCAGAGCTGAATATCCGTTATTTATGGTTGAAAATTAATTTCTTTAACAGAAATTTCAACCATTCCAGTTGAAGATTCATAATTTTAGTTGAAAACTCATCTTTTTAGTTCAAAATTCGCCTTCTTTATTTCAAAATTTAATAGAAATTTCACCCATTTTAGTTAAAAATATAACTTTTTGTTTCAAAGTTGATATTTTTGATTGAAATTGATCTCTGATCAAATATTGAAGTACTTTGTTAAAAATTAGTTGTTTCGTTGTTAAAAAATGAATTTTTTCAACTAAAAATGTAACCTTTTGGTTAAAAATTAACTGTTTATTCAAAATTCATAATTTCGGGTTTGAAATTGAATTTTTTTGTAAAAACTTTTTTTTGTTGTTTGAAAATTCAACCATTTGCTTGAAAATGTATGTAATTTGTTCAAAAATTTTCTTTTTTCAAACAAAATCAATCTTCTTGGATGAAAATTCAACTATTTGGTTAAACATTTAAATATTTTGTTGAAAATTCTTATTTTTTGGTAGAAAATTAATCTTCTTGGTAGAAAATCCAACTATTTGGTAAAAAATGTTTTATTTTATTGTGAATTCCTCTTTTAGGTAGAAAATTCATGTTTTTGGTTAAAAGTGCAACCACTTGGTTAAGAGTAGAATTCTTTTGTTAAAAATTCTTTTTTTTTCGTTTTTGAAGATTCATCATTTTATTAAAAATTCATCTCTTTAGTAAAAAATTTGGATGAAAACAAATTAATCTTTTTTAGTTGAAAATCAGAGTATTTGTTCAAAAACTGATCTTTTTCAGTTAAAAATTTAATTATATGTTAAAAATTCAACTGCTTGGTTGAAAGTTGAACTACTACAATGTTAGTGAAACTCAATTCAGAAGTTGAAACAAACAGATTTCTGATGATGAAATAAAAATTATACTTACCAATGGAATTGAAGAAAACCAGAAAGACAAGAAGCAGAGTCGAAAATATGAGCCTCATTTTCGCGATGTAGAGATAACTGATTTTTTTGAGAATTTCTGGATATATATATATATATATATATATATATATATATATATATATAGACGTCTAGGCGTAATATAATTCAGCTCATGACTTTTATTGTGTTAATACTAAATCCATTTGCGTGAATCAATAGTCCGTTATCATTAAAAAAAAATATATTTTTTTTATTTAAAAATAAATTTGTCGACTAAACCCATTTCGCAATTCAATTAAACGTTCGAAATTAAGTAACTTTAAATTTTAAGAGCCTGAAAGCAAAATCTGAACTTTCATCAATTTAAAGCATTATCTTATGTTATCCTATGGAATTTTAGCCTATTCTGTTATATTTTATATACAAATTAATTGAAATAAAAATTCCACTTGTGGGTCACTCATAAATTATTTACCGGGTTTTCAGGGTGCGGAAAGGGGGTGGGGGGTAAATTGATACTATCGAGTAATATTTTCAAAAAATTAACCCTATAGAAATTCCATGTATCCAAAATAAAAATATAACGTTATAGATTAGTATTTACTTAAGTAAATGAAAATTATTTAAATAATTGGAGACTATCGTTGAAAAAATATATTACTCTCAGCATTCGTTAAATATGTAATTAATTCCAGAAAATAATAGCTTTTCACGATTTACAGGGGAAAATTGTTTAAACAAATGAAAATATTTTAGATAATTTCGGAATATTATTAAAAAAGTATATTGCTCTCAACATTTATTATATTTGTAATTAATTCCAAAAAATTACTATTTTTTCTGGTTAAAGCAATCAGAATTCTGATTATTTTAATCAGAATTTCTGGTTAATTTAAACGGAATTCTGGTTAATTCAATCATAATTCTGGTTAGCCCAACCAGAAAAAATAGTA
Source organism: Andricus curvator (assembly GCA_932195095.1). Taxonomy (NCBI): domain Eukaryota; kingdom Metazoa; phylum Arthropoda; class Insecta; order Hymenoptera; family Cynipidae; genus Andricus; species Andricus curvator. Next base: position 31,486 of record CAKNYM010053411.1, read on the forward strand.
AGGGCATATTTAACCGGAATTCTGTTTGATTTAACAAGACATTTTTTTGAGTGAATTAATAATTTTATTTTGGAAATTCATCAACTGTATCATTTATCCAGAAAAAAAAATAATTTTTGACAATTAACAGGCAACAAAAATTGTTTAAACAATTGAAAATTAGTTTAAAATACTTGGCAACTTATCACAGAATAAAAGTAATTTACAAGCAAAAAATTCCGTCTTTAACATGAATTTTTTATAAAACTAAGTAGAACTTATTCCCTTAACATTCCTTAAGAGGTGACTAAACTTCAATTTACAAAAATTTAATAACGAGTACTTTTTCCCCAATTTTTTCGCAAAACGAGCTTTCCCATTTACATATTTTTAAATCTTTTTCCATTGAAAATAAAAAATTACGGAATTTTTTTGCTGAAAAACGAACAAATTTGGTGTGGGGGGGGGGGGTGAGATCGATCACCATAAATCGAAAGTCAAATTTTTACAGGTATAAATTTTGACCACCCCAATTAGAGTGAGCAAAGAAAATATGATTAATCCAGTTTTTTTAAAAAAGACTTATGCGTATGGTTTTAGCATTTCCAGGACTCGGAGAATATGATTATTGACCCTTGTTTCACAAAAAAAAATTCTATGTCATTAAAATTTTGATAACTTAATTGAATTTGGATAAAAATTCGATAATATTGGATAACCAGCTAGATTGTTTGCTCTATATGATATGATCCTATCTGATATAATATCGTTACTTTATTAGTTACTTTCCAAATATAGTTCACAAATCTTTCTTATGACAATCGATTTTTTTTTTCTTTTTCAACTATATTTCCATTTTCACTTTTAAAAATAGGGCGGCTAGTTTTCGAAAGATTCTTTAGTACGCCAGAAATACACCCTAATTTACTCAAAAAAAATAAAAACGCCACCTATTTAAACTGAAAAAGTGACTCGAGTCACTTAAGTCACTTTTCTTTTTCAAATAACTTTTAAGTCAATTTTGTAATATAAATTCACTATGGTCACTCTTTTAAATAAAAAGATCACTGTAGTCACTCATTTTTATAAATTAAAACAGTGAACCCAACAATTTCTGAATTTTATTGAATTTTTTCAAAATTATTTCAAATTCATAGGAAGTCTTTGAAATTCTCTTGCAATTCACTGAATTCAATTGATATTTTTCAAATTTTCAATTATTTTGAGTCAACTTAAAGAATTCTGAATGCACCTTCAATTTTTATGAATTTTATCAGATTCTTATTCACTAACTCTCACTTGATTCAATTTAAGAATTTTAAATTAGATTAAAATCAAATTCAAAATCCTATTTAACGTCCAATACTCAAGTTAATGTATAGAATTCCTGAAAATAAAAACAAGAATCCAACGACCAAATTTGGACAATCACCATAAAATTCTCCTATTGTAATTTGAAAAAAAAGAAAAAATTTTCCTAAAAAAAAAAAAGAAAAAAATTTCTTTCTTTCTTGGACAAAAAATAAAAAAGAGGAAAGAAAAATGAGAAGCCAACCAACCACATCCCCTTCCTTTTTTTTTTATTTCTTTCGTCCTTTTTATTTTTATTATTATCAAATCACAACTCATTTTTCTTTCCTCTTTTTTATTTTTTGTCCAAGAAAGAAAGAAATTTTTTTTTTCAAATTACAATAGATTAAAGCTTTTTCCATTGAAAAAAAAAATATGAAATTTTTTTGCTGGAAAACGAACAAATTTGGTGTGTGTGTGGGGGGGGGGGGTGAGATCGATCACCAAAAATCGAAAGTAGAATTATTCTTAATTTATTTTAATTTAACGCTTATGATTGTCCAGATTTGGTCGTTGGATTCTTGTTTTTATTTTCAGAAATTCTATACATTAACTCTCACTTATCTAAATTCAATGGATTTTTTAGGATCTTAAAAATATTTTTCTTTTCACTATGAATTCTTATTAATTTATCTTCAATTCTTCAAAAAAAAATTTGAATTGTCTGGAATTTTCTTAATTTATCCTGAATTCCTTTTGAATTCACTTCAATTCTTCTGAATTCACTCAAATCTACTTAATTCAATTAATTTATTTTGTAGTTTTTTTATAATTCACTCGAATTGTTTTCAAAATCACTATGAATTCTTAGTCCTTGCATCAAATTCTTTTAAATGGGCTTAAATTTTTCACAATTCGTCCAAAATTGCATTCCATGAATTTTCAAAAAATATTTTTGAATTATTTTCAATTAAGATGATTTTTTTCAAATCACTTTGAGGTTCTATGAATTCCATCAAATTCTTCTCATTTTCTGAATCATTGGAATATTTTGGATTTTAACATTTGTTTGCCAGTCATTTAAATTAATTAATAATTCACCCTGAATTCTTATTAATTTGTCTTGAATTCTTTTTGAAATTTTGAATTCCTCAGAATTCTCTTGATTTGTACACTTCCGATGAATAAATATCAATTTACTTGAATTCTTCTATATTCACTTAATTATTTCCAATCAAATATATTACAAAATGTTATGTCAGTTTTTCTTCATTTCCCCTGAAGTCTCTTAAACTCATCTTGAATTCTTAGGCATGTTGTAAAATTCTTTTAAATTCCCATGAGTGTTTGGAATTTTTTCAATTGACATGAATTTTTTTTAAGTTACCTTGACACCCCCCAAATTTGTTTGAATCCAACCAAAAATAAATCCATTACTTTTGTTTTGAAAAAAAAAAATGGTATTTAGGGGTGGCGCAAGCCCCATGAAGTTTAACACTTTATTTCCCATAAGAAAAAAAGACGTTTTTGTAAATCTTATTCAGAATCCTCAGTATTATCTCAATCGAGTTGAAACTTAACATTTCTCTTCAAAATTAGCCATAGAATACGAATAAAATATCACTTTTCAAATATCACCACCATAAGTCTGTTTTATAGGGTCCCAAAGAAACCCCAAAAGTGAAAAAATGGTTTTTGCGAGTTTTTGGCACTAATTATGATTTTTTTGCGGTTTTTTTT
>CAKNYM010053411.1:54494-89629 GCA_932195095.1 Andricus curvator
CGATATATCGATTTTTTCGATATTTAGTTTCCGATTTATCGATATTTAAAATATCGATATTTTTTTTTCGATATCCCATCACTAGTTCTCATTAACATAATTCAAAGTTGATCTAAGAAGAGAAAAGATGTGTTTATTCGATTCAAATCGATTGACCTATAATATTAATAGATTTTTTTGAAGAGTAAGCAAGCTATGGTAATGCATAATATTTGAAAATGCGGTTTTTCATAGTAAAACTTTTATCTTCAACATAATTCAATGTTGATGCAGGAATATAAAAGATTCCTTGGTTCGAGATGAATCGATTGACCTATAATATTGATACATTTTATTTAATAGTTGGGAAGTTATGCTCATTTATGATATTTGAATCATCTATTTCAAGCAGAAAAACTTTTTTCACAGACATAATTCAAAGTTGACGCATGAATAGAAAAGACTTTTTTATTATAAATTTTCAAATAGAGTAATTCTGACAATTTTTGTAAAGAAATCACAAAGCTGGAAAAGGGATAGGGTGCGACAGACCTTTTCCCTTCCCTTTTCCAGCTCGAAAAATTATCATTTCGAATACAAAATTTTATTTGTCTGATTTGTCTTTGTGTTTAAAAATTTTTTGTATTATTTTGTATTTTTTTTGTAAATTTCTATTTTCAAATTGAGCAAAATGAAGACTTTGGTTTGTCTCTTATTGAAAAAAATCACGAATGCTTCCTCTATGAGGAAGCAAATACATTTTCTAACGGGAAGCAAAGTGCTCGTGAAATGAGCACCATATAATTATAAATACAAGCAAAGTGGAAACACTCGAGATCGAATTCACAGCTAGTTTAATTTTAACGTAAACCAATAAACTATTTTCTTTCAAATCAATTGCATTGGATTTCACCAAGGATTTCACTTCGAATTTCGAAAATATGCAGGGTATTGTGAACATTGGGGAATGCTACCCCTATGTTTAAGGGAACAAAAACTAATATTTTTTTCAAATTTTTCGTTATAAAAATTGACACTTTCATTGAATCTGCGAAAAAACTATACTGTTTTTAAAGTTAAGAGGAAATTAATGTTGACGTATTTCAGCATTTTTGTGAAAAAAATCGTTAATGGGTAAACTACCCATCTATTCTATTTATTAAATTATTCACACAAAAAAACACTTACAGTTTTTTTTTGAATCCGACAGTGAGACACTTTAGGTACGCACTTAAATATTCTGATCAAAGTGCAAAAAAAGTGGAATTCGCCGTTCTAAGAGGGTAAACTACCCTTACGTTAGTTTCACTTTTAAATTTCATGCAATGCTCATTATTATTTGCAATAAATACTTAAAGTGATATGCAAAACTAATTTGTGTTGCGTATTATTCTCATTCACCACGCGATAGGTCAAGGGGGTGAAAACAACCTTTGAAAGTCACCCCCAAAAAGAATTTTTTAATTTTCAGCTATGATTGAAACCAAATACCAATTAATTAGGGGTCATTCAGGAATGTTATCAATTGAAATTTGGGGGGGGGTGACTTTTAGGGGTTTTTCACCCCTTTTACATATCGAATAGCAGATGATAACAAATAATAATGAGCATCGTAACGTTTCAAATAATTTTAGAGGATTTTTAAGTTAGTGAATTTTGTAAAATAAATGAAATGAAATAAAATTTTAAGGGAATCCTGAAGATTCTAAAGATGTCAAGACATTTTAATGTATTTCAAAAAATTTTATAAGATTTAAGGATTTTATAGAATCTCCAAGGATTTCAAAGAATTTCAAAGGAATTTCAATTCCTAGTAATCTAAACATTCTTTTTTGGAAATGTTTAATGCATAAGATTAATTTAAATTATATTTAAGGGCTTTTAAATTATTTATACTTTTTTCAGTGAATTTTTACGTTTTTCAAAGATTTCAAGGGATTTTAAGGGAATCTAAAGGATTTCAAGACATGTACACAATTTCAAGGGATTTGAAAGAATTTTGTACGATTTCCATAGATTGTTAGGAATTTCTAGCGATCTTTGGAAAATAAATTACATTAAATGAAATTTCAAGGGTTTCCTAGCGATTCCAAAGATTTTAAGCAATTTCAAGGTTTTTCAAAAATTTTTACAAAAATTCAAGGATTTTATTATGGAATCTCCAAGGATTTTAAGGAATTGCATAATTTCTGGGGATTTAGACGTTTTTTTTTAGAAAACTTTGATGAATAAGTTTAATTTAAATTATATTTGAGGGCTTTCGAGTGGGTTATACTTTTTTAAATAAATCTTCACGTTTTCTAAAGATTTCAAGGGATTTGAAGGTATTTTAAAGGATTTCAAAGAATATACCAGATATCCATGAACTTCAAAGAATTTTTGTAGGATTTCCAAAGGATTCAAGAGATTTCTAGCGATTCCAAAGATTTCATGGGTTTTGAATATTTTTACCTTCTCGTTCTCATCATTTATGATTAAGAAAGTATTAGAATTGTCCGAAATTTGACACTACTATAAAAAAATTTTCATTTTAAGCCAAATGACGACAGATAAATAAAAAAGTTTTAGAGATAATTGTAGATTTCTAAAAAACCTATAATTTTCCTCTCAACCATTTTTTTATAAGACTTGATATTTTGGTTTTATTTTTTCGAAAATACTACGAAAAAAAATCGAACATTCAAATTGTGAGCCCAGCGACACAAAATATGGGAAAAAGTCTCAGAAAGTAATTACAGCTTTTGAAAGGTACTAAACAAATTTTCCGAAACTATTTTTTTATAGGTTTTAAAATGTCCTTTCGGTTTTATTTATCGAAAAACTATCAAAGAAATAGAAAATTTTGAGCCAAATGACGTGATATAAAAAAAAGTCCTGAAGATCAATTATAGCTTCTAAAATTCCTAAAAAATTTGTTTCAACAATTTTTTTAAGTACTTTTCATTTCGGTTTTGTTATTGAAAATACTATAGGAAAATCCAAAATTCAAATTTCGAACCAAACGGCGCACAGTGGGACAAAAAAGCGTCCGTGGACAAATTGATTTTTAGAAGACAATTATTATCCGATTAAAATTTTTTTTTCCAATGATAGCTAATAAAATTTCGCATCGAACTGTCATGGCCGATTTTTAAATTTTTGCTTATTTAATAACAAAAATGAAAAAAAAAATTACTTTTGAAGTATACCGGTTTTAAAAAAATGCTTTGATATAATAAAAAATACCTAGAAACTGAAAGCAACTATCCAAAAAAGATATTCAATAGCAATGCAAATGTTAAAAAATTTATTGAATTTGTTATAAACAAATAAGTGAATGAAAATGGTTTTGTGGGGATAAACGTCACTTGATTCGTGCTAAATTTGAACAATTTATGGACAAAAAGAGTTGTTTAGTTGAATTAATGAAAGTTAATAAATAATTTGTTATTTTAAAAGCAATTCTTATAAACAAATGTCCATATCAGGTATTTTTGTTGGATTAAATAAAGTTTTTTCTATGGAATCGATCATATATTACTTGGAAATAAAAACTAAGTATCATATTTGGTCACCAAATAAAAGTTAATAATTGTTTAAACTAGCTTAATCAACAAATGCACTATTTGGCTATTTTTAGAGGTACAAACTGGATTTTTTCGATTCAGTTAAATGTAAATAACTAACTTTTAAATTTGTAAGAATATTTTGATGACAGTAAACAATTTATTATTGTAAACAGCAATTGTTTGAACAAATTCTTATCATTTTATGTATTTCGTTATTTACAGTTAATTGCATCGAAAAAATCAAGTTTGTACCTACAAAAATAGCCAAATAGTGCATTTGTTAATGAAGGTAGTTTAAATAATTATTAACTTTCATTTGGTGACCAAATATGATACTTAGGTTTTATTTCCAAGTAATATATGATCGATTACATAGAAAAAATTTTATTTATTCCATCAAAAATACCTGATATGGATATTTGTTTCTAAAAATTGCTTTTAAAATAAAAAATTATTTATTTGTTCAAATTCTAAATTTTAATATAGGAAAGACCACCCTACAATATATACTGAACCTACATTATGTAAAATAATTAATTTAATTCAATTAATAGTTAAGACATTACACGTATTAATGAATTAAAATTAATTATTTCAGGTATATGTGTGATTTTAATTAATTATTATCGACTGTAGGTTCATAATTTACTGTAGGGTGGTCTCCTACCTATTAATAAAAAATATATTTTAATCTAAATTTTAGTTTAAATTTTAGAAAAGGAATTTCAGCGTAGTAATAATTTTTTTCTTCCCTTCAGAATCAATACTAATAATTATTAAGGTTCATCAAACAAAAGTTTTTTATAATTCTTTCATTGCGAAAAATATGCCTCTTTGAATTGTTGAAATCCGTGGAAATCCTTTGAAATAAAATTTAATTTATTTCTTGAATTTATTTTTGAAAGTATAAATCATTTAAAATTCCTTAAATGTAAATTGATTTAGACTTATCCATTAAAGTTCTTTAGAAAAAACGTTAAAATTCCTGGAAATCTTTGAAATCCCTTTAAATCCTTAGACATTCAATAAACCCGTATAGAAATTGCCCAATTTGATCCTGATTCGCGACGTGGCCCTGATCGGGTTAGCCCAATGCGGCCCTGATCATGGCTACTGTTGTGGTCCTGGTCGGGGCCACATTGGGCTACCCTCTGTTGATTCATAGTTAATTTAAAAATTAGAATTAATTAAATTTAAAATTACTCCCTGTCTGAGTTAGTGAATATTCAACTAATTTTCATTTCAGTGACTAACCTAAAGTTAATTAGTTAAATTTAACTTCTCATATGCAAAGAATATGAGAAACGAGAAAAAACTAAAAAAAAGCTTAAATTCATTTGAACAAAATGTCTAAAAATGTATGTTTACGGACGCATTAAATTAGTTAATAAATATACAATTATCAAGTTAGTATTAATTATTTTTGGTATTTTTTTAATATGTTTAGAGTTTATACTTATTTAGATTTGAATTTGCGGCGCTAATCTCGAATGTATTCGATTAGTCTTCCGTTCGATTATTTGGCAACGAACGGACGAAAGGAAGAAAACTTTGTAACAGTGACGAACAGTAAACAGATAAACGGGTAAATTCATGTGGATAAATCACTTTAAATAATTCTCAATTCACCTCGTTAATCATTTACGCAATGTTTTTAGACCCGGGGGAGGTGTTCATATCAAACTAGAATTATCCAGCTCTCTAAGATTTCCAACAGTGAACTTCGAGAAAGCGTCGACAACTTTTTGGCATTATAACCTCACTTTTTTATACTTTGCTTCACGTGTCAAAAAACCTTTTCAATCAAATTTTCGAATTTTCAAACAAAAAAGATTAAAGTTCAATCAAATATTAGAATTTTCAAGAAGAAAAACAAATTTTTTAGAAAGCAGTTGATTCTTGATCAGAAAACCTTATTTATATCCAAAAAAAGCTAACTTTTCCACAATGAAAGCTGATTTTTCAACAAAAGAGTAAAGTTTGTAAGCTGAAAAGTCTAATATTATAGAGAACAGTGACTTTAAAATAAATAAATAAATACATTTTTAACAGAAAAGATCATTTTCAATAAAAAAGATAAATTTTCAACAAGCTAGTTGTATTATATCAACCAAAAAGTTGAACTTTCCACAAACAAGAATAATTTTCTACCCAGAAAGACGAATTTTTAACAAAAAATATGAATTTTCTACCAAATCGTTGAATTTTCTACCAAATCGTTGAATTTTCAACCAATAAGTTAAATTTTCGACAAACAAGATTAATTTTGTACCCAAAAAGATTACTTTTTAAGCAAATTCTTGAATTTCCTACCAAATAGTCGAATTTTTATCTCATGAACTGAAAATAGAATAGTTAAATTTTCTGATAAAAACTCTGATAAAAAATTAACTTTGAGCAAAAATACCAATTTGCAACAAAATTCTTACATTTTTAACCAAAAAGGATAAATTTTCGACCAAGAAGATTAATGTTCTATCAAAAAAGATGAATTTTAAACAAAATACATAAATCTACCGACAAGTTTCGGAATATTTTTCAAAATATTTATATAATGTTTAATATTCTTAATTAATTGTTTACTTCTTCATTAAATAAATTATATTTTAATAATATTCTTATAAATAAAAATTGCAAGGGGCCTGTTCAGGGCCAGATCGGGACTTCCTTATGGATAACACAATCAGGCCCTGATCGGATTAGGCGTTTCATTTCGAATCTGGTCCTAACTGGGATACCCGATTGGGGCCAGATTTTGCCAGATCTGGCCCCGACCAGGGCCACTCTGAAATTTCTGCACGGGAATCCCTTTAATCATGTGAAATTACTTGAAATACCTTAAAATCTCTTGAAATCCGTGGAATTGTAAAGAATCCCTTGAAATTTCGTGAAATTTCATTTATTTTCCAAAATTCACTAGAAACCCCTTGAAAACTTTGAAAATCCTATAAAATTCTTTGAAATCCCTTGACATTTTGCATATATCTTCAAATCCCTTGAGATTTTTGGGAAAACGTGAAGATCTATTTAAAAAAATATAAATCATCTGAAAGCCCTTGAATACAATTTAAATTAAACTTATTTATTAACGTGTTCTCTGAAAGAAACCGTTTAATTTCCTAGAAATCTTTGAAATCCTTGGATGATGACATTTTTTTAAAATAGTTTAAATATTTATAAATTTGATAAAAACCTTTTAAAAACCTTAAAATCCGTGGAAGTTCCTCGAAATTTGTTCAAATCTTTTGGAGGATCTTAAAATCTCCTGATATCTTTGGAAATCTTTAAAATTCCCTGAAATTATTATGAAATATGACGAAACCTCTTTAAATCCGTGGAAAATTTCTGGAATCCAAACTAAATCCTATAAAATTGTTTGAAATCCCTTGAAATTTGTGTAGTCTCATAACATCCTTTGGATTTCCGTAAGTTCACGGAATTGTTTGGAAATATTTAAAATCCTCTAAACTCCATCGAAGTTTCTCGAAATTCCTTGAAATTTGTGAAAATATATTTTTTTTTAATCAAGAAAAAATCAAGTCTGTCCTAGTTTTAGACATATGCTGAGACCTTGGACCTAGGTCAAAACACAGATTCATGTCTAACGAATTTATTTTTTTCATAACATTAATTTTCACGTAATTTTGACGGATAATGTAGTGTGTATACCATTAAGCCATTTCCCTTTCGGCTTTCCCTTTCCCTTTTATAAAATTTCATAAAAATGTCTTAAAATCGTGTCAAAAAGTGAGAAATGATTTTGTTTTATTTTTCAAATTTTTTCCCATAATTTGTGAGAATCAATTTGTTATTCGTACTTAATGCGCTACCATGCGGTTTAGTTCGGAACTAGGATCCTCGGAATTGACAGCATTAGTACTGAGAACATTAAAAAATGTTTATTATTTCAGATGATATTAAATTTGAAACAAAAACTTTAATTTGCACTATTTGTAGCTCATTTTATAAAAACTTTTGATATCTTTCATCCTCTTTAGGAGAAACGATTGTTACTTAAAATTAAAAAATTTCAATAATTGTCGGAAAACAGGTGGTCTCTTACTCTCATGCCTCGGTAATAATCTTATCATTATCTGATTTCATTAGCCCTGACTGTATGATTGTGTACTAAAAATTAGTGCTCAGCTTCAACTGTGTCAATATTTTCTAAAATGTTCAAATGAGATTGAATTTAATTTTCGAGCTATTTGACTTCCACAATCACCTGATTTTATCATACTTTTCTATTTTTTCACGTCTCCCATTTCTATAACTTTTTTATAAATGATAAAATAACAAATTTAATATTTCCGAATTAAAGTTAGTTTACCACTGAAAATTAATAAAATAAACTTCTTTTTTTTTACTGATTTCTACTAAAAATTAAAAATATTAAATTGAAAAGAATAGAACATTTTTCTATGAGGAAGCGAAGAGATTTCATACATAAAGTACCAGTAAACACACCCAATCTGTCTTGCGGAAGTTTTCAACAATTTGTCCCTTTTCCTCGGTTTTATAACCTATTTAAAAAATTTTTTCAAATAACCTCAAAAATATATACTTATATTTAATTCCTTTGAAGAAATAACTTAGATATCCATATTTTGACAATAATTAGAAACAACTTCGATAGCTTTTAAGTTCTGAAATTTGTTTTATTATGTGTTAAAATAATACATACTTCCTTAAGATAATGTGCTTAGTTGAAAAAAATTTCCTCTATGTTTCTTGTTTTCTCAATTATAGAGACTAGGTAACCAAAACACGACTCCAGGATCATCAGGATCACCAGGATCTCTTGGAGGAACATTTGGTTTTAAAGAACCTTTTGATTTTGAAAGAGGTTTTGCAGGGTATTCAAATTTTTCAGCAGGATGTTCATATTCTTCAGGATGATTTTCATTTTCTGTTTTTGGTGGTAGATTTTCTTGAATTGTCTGACCATTTGGACGATATTGACGGGAATTTTCATTTTCTCTTACTGGTGGTAGATTTTCTTGACTTGTCTGACCTTTTTGACGATATTGAAGAGAACTTTCACTTTCTCTTGCTGGTGGTAGATTTTCTTGACTTGTCTGACCTTTTTGACGATATTGAAGAGAACTTTCACTTTCTCTTGCTGGTGGTAGATTTTCTTGACTTGTCTCACCTTTTGGACGATATTGACGAGAATTTTCATTACTTCTTTCTGGTTCTGAAGATCCTAGACGTTTTAGGTATTCCTTGAATCTAGTTGAAAGTCGCGATTTACCTTTTGAAGGAAAAGTTGGTTCTTCTCCCGACTGTGAACTCTTTTCTGTAATTAAAAAATATGCATTAATGAACAACAACATTTTAAATGATTGAGTTCACCCAAAATTTGGAAATAAAAAATTCAAGATACAAAACGACTTCAGGTTTTCAAAAACAATGATTTCGAGATTTTCGAGATATATCGTTAAAACAATTTTTTTGAATGCTAGGATAAACAAAATTGTTCATGAAAATAAACTCAGCTAAATTTCAGGAAGTGTAAATTTCTAAATTTAACTCCTGCAGTATTCAAATTGATTAATTAAAAAAATAATTAACCGTCACACACTCAGAGAAATTTCCTTTTGTGACAAAAGGATGTTTCTTGACGTAAACGGAATTTCCTCTTAAATTTAGGGTTCAGAGGATTTTCATTGATCTCAACAGGAATCCTTTTGCAGCAAAAATTTTCCCAATGCGACTAACTTCACCTAATCTTACAGCCAAATAATTCTATTTGTTTAAAAAATATATTCACTTCGTTCAAAACAAAACAGGCAAGAGTTTGATGCTTGTCTTCCAATACTACTTTTTCTCTGAGTGCATTATGAGCAATTTTTGAAAACAGTTCAAAGTCGAATTGGGATATTAATCGGTTTCCTCTACTGAAGATTGTAATAGACAAAAATAAAAATTTAAGAATTTCAAATTAGAATGAATTTAAAATCCTATTTTACGTCCAATACTCAAGTTAATGTATAGAATTCCTGAAAATAAAACCAAGAATCCAACGAACAAATTTGAACAACCACCATTAAATGTTCCTATTGAAATTTGAGAAAAAAATGTATACAAAATTTGGTGTTGGAAAAAAATAAAAAAGAGGAAAGAAAAATTAGACGGCGACCAACCAAATCCCCTTCCTTCTCTTTTCTTTATTTCTTTCGTCCTTTTTAATTTTATTATCTAAGACTTGGATCTCAGGTATCGAAGAGAGAGCATCGTTGGTTCGTCACTGTTCCTACCTGCTCTAATATTTTCTTCCTTTGGTTGGTAAATATTATAAATGTTTTTGTATTGTGATTTAATAATAATAAAAATAAAAGAGACGAAATGAAAAATTCAATAATGTGCAAGAAAATTTTGTTATAAAAATTATTATTTTTTAATTACAATAGGAGCATTCGATGGTGGTTGTCCTTTGGTCGTTGGATTCTTGGTTTTATTTTAAGAAATTCTATACATCAAAAATAAAAATTAAAAAAAATGTAACAATTCTTAATATTATTTACATTATAATACGTACCAATTGAATTTAAAAAAACCGCGAAGGCAAGGAGCAGAATCGCAAATATAAAGTTCATTTTCACTAACTAGAGAAAACTGAATCTGTTGGAATTTCTGGACTTGACTGATTATTTCCTAAAATGTCTCGCCAATATATATACAGGCCTCTACATAGCTGTTCCATACAAACAATTGTTCATAATTTGGAATTCGTCGAAAAATATGTTGTCTCATGTTAGTCACGTTAAATTATTCAACATGTGTAAACATTTTCTAATTAAAAAAGTTTACGTCAAAAACGGCGTACGTGCTCTATGACACACGAGACGGCACATTTGGCTGATTTCACAGAAAAGGCGTAAAATAAAAATAATAACATAGAAGAATAGAAAAATTGTTCTCGAAAAATAATATGAAAAGGAGATGTTTAACGTGAAATTGACAGATTTGATTTCCGATTTACGGCAATATTTTTAAACAAATACTCAAATCATCAAATAACATTAAATCTAATTTGTCAGCTGGAGGTTCGAATTCTAAAGCAAAGTTTCTTATCTCGGAATAAATTTAAAGTGTATGTTAATAGAGGCGTACGTGACCTGCGACACATTTAGATAATTGTATAGGGAAAAAAATTATAAAATTAAATAAAGTGTCAGTAGAGTGAATGACCCCAGAAACAAAAGACCTTGGCTACTAATGGCCCCGAGCTTCACATGATGACTTTGTGAGGCTCTTCACTTGGGGTGATCGCTGGAGAGATTGATCAGCGACCTGGGTCGGAGGGGCATAACTTAATAGTATAATAACAATAGATGCGGTTTTTTCTGAAATTCTTAACTCTCTGTCCTCTTTTTACTTAGTGAGGTAATAATGAATGCAACTTAACAAAAATCATTGTTTAAACAATGTATTTTTGTTTATAACTATCTTCTCTTATATAATTGCAAGAAAGTTGGGTTTTTTCTGAAATTTTCAATTTGCTTTGGCTTTTTAGTTCCGAACCAATAATAAATAAACATTAGAAAGAGATAAAAAATCTCTTCCTTTGCTCTGAATATATTTTTCTGAAATAAAACAAATATTTCAAATAGTTCTTAAATTTTCCATATGGATCATATTAAATTTAAATTTTTCTTCAAGTCGTCACTAAGAATCTTTTTGTTCAACTTAATATTATTAGTAATAAATTGTTTAAGCAATAATGTTCGTTAACTTGAATTAATTATTATATCACTAAGCAGAAAATGACCAAAAAGATGAAATTTTAAGAAAAAATCGCAACTATCTAGCATTGCTATAGGAGAAGATAGTTATAAATAATAATTTGTTTACACAATTCATTTTATTTCATTTCATTAAATATTACCTCGCTCTAAGTGAAAAGTGGACAGAAATTGATATTATTAAGAAAAAAACTGAAATTTTCTAGGATTATACATAGAGATTATTATTAAAAATAATAATAATTGTTCAAAGAATTATTTTTGTTGACTTGCATCAATTATTTCCTCAGTAATCTAATTAAGAAGTGAAGAAAAAGTAATTAAAAAAAAAAATTGCAATTTTCTAGCATTATTCTAAGAGTATATGGGTATGAATAATAACAAAAGGTTTAAACAATCATTTATGTTAAAATTAATTAATTATTGGCTCGCTTGAACCGTGACTGTCTAACTCTATTCTAGGAGAAAGTTGCTATAAACAATAAAAAATTGGTTTACAAAATTTAGTTAAACATCTAATTATCAAAGAAAGCAATACTTTATGTCTCAGAAACTATTATCATTCCAAAAAATCGAATGGAATAATGGTTGATAAATAATGGTTAATTCAAAATACTAATTAATGTGAAATGATTAATTTATTTCATTAATAGTTAGGACATTAAATGTGTTAGTGAAGTTAAATTAAAATAATTTATTATTTTAGGTATAAGTATGTTTTCAATTAATTATTATCTACTGTAGGGTGGTCCTTCCTACCTAGTTATGAAAAATCTTTGATTGGTTCATTTATAATGTTATTTTTCAATAATAAAACAAATTTGTCGATCTTTGTTAGATGAATCACTTTTGTCTGTTCCTTTTTTTCGTATCTTGTTTCGTCTTTCCAAAACTTTTTTTAGTTTTTATTTTTTACGATGAAAACAAAAATTACGCATCCCATCAAAAAATGATATATACCACATTTTTAGATCTTTTTTGGGTGAACAACTTTCATATTACTTGTTGTGTCGTTTTTGAAAAAAAAGTTTTTTTAATTTGTAATGTTATTTTTATGATTAAGACAAAAACTACACATCCTATCAAAAAATGGTTCAGAAAAATTGTTGTCTATTCATTTTTTTCGTATCTTGCGTAGAACATTGCCTCGAAAAATGTGTTCATCTTCTTGAGATGAACAATTTTGCTTCTTAACATTTCTTCATATCTTGTTTCATATCTCGTTAGAAAATGGAATTTTTTATTTTTCAAAAAGCATTTTCGATGGATAAAACCAAAACCGTTGAGCAAAACTTGCTGGTCAGCAAACTTGTCCTTTTTCCAGGCCTTGAAAGAATGTACCAAAGCAATCCATTCGGATAATTCCTTCGAAAGTTATCGTGTTTACACACTACAACAATAAATAATTCAACTATTTATCATTTGCACTTAATCTGCTTCCTAGTTTAGTTCGGAAATAGAATCCGCGGAACTGAGATTATTAGTACTGAGAACATTAAAAAAATTTTATTATTGCAGATGATATTCAAATTTTTTTAAAAACGTGAAGCTTGCATTTTCTTGCAGTATCTTCTTAAAAAGTTCATAAAACCCTTCATCCTAAGTTCATTTTATAGAAACTTTTGATATCGATACCTTTCATCGCCTTTAAGAGAAAAAATTTTTACTTAAAATTAAAAGAACTTAATTAATCGTCGGAAATATGTGGTCTCGTACTCTCATGCCTCGATAACAATCAATTATTTTATGATTTTATTAGCCCTCATTGTACTAAATTGTGTACTAAAAATGAGTGCTCGGCTTTAAGTATGTCAATATTTTATATAATGTTCAAATGACATTGTATTTAATTTTTGAGCTATTTGAATTCTACAATCACCTTATTTTATTAAATTTTTCTATTTCTAACGTTTCCCATTTCTATAACCTTTGTATAAGTGATAAAATAACAAATAAAATATTTCCTAATTAAAGTTAGTTTACCACTGAAAATTGATAAATTAATAAATTATTAACCTTCCTTTTAAGAATAGAGCAAGTATAAAGTGTTTTGTGCTAATTTCTACTGAGAAATTAAAAATATGAAATAGAAAAGAATAGAACATTTTTCTATGAGGAAGGAAAAAGAGCTCATATACAATGCACCAGGAAACACACCCAATCTGACTTGCAGCACTTTTTAATAATTTGTCCCTTTTCCTCGATTTTATAAACTATTTTAAATCTTTGAGTTGAACACCCCAAAAAATAAATACTTATATTCAATTCCATTATGGAATAATTTTGATATCCATATTTTGACAATAATTAGAAATAACTTCCACAGCTTTCAAATTATGAAAGTTTTATTATGTGTGCAAATAATTATACATACTTCCTTCTTAACATAATGTGCTGAGTTGAAAAAAATTGATTTGTTTCTTGTTTTTTCAATTGTGAGTAGGTAACCAAAACACGACTCCAGGATCATCAGGGTCACCAGGATCTCTAGGAGGAACTTTTGATTCTTCAGGATTATTTTCATTTTCTGTTTCTGGTGGTAGATTTTCTTGAATTGGCTGACCTTTTTGACGATATTGAGGATAATTTTCATTTTTTGTTACTGGTGGTAGATTTTCTTGACTTGTCTGACCATTTGGACGACGTTCACGAGAATTTTCATTTTCTCTTGTGAGTTGTCGATTTACTGATCCTGGTTCTGAAGATCCTGGATGTATGAGAAATTGGGATTGAGGTTTTTCAGGATGATGATCTTCTTAAGAAAGACTTTTATTTTCTCTTGCTAATGTGAGATTTTCTTGTCTTGTAGGATCTCCAGAACGATTTTGAAGAGGATTTTCATTACTTTTTTTCGATTCCGAACATCCTGGACGTTTTGGGAATCCTTTGAATCCAATGTAAAGGCGCCATTTAACCATTGAAAGAAAAGGTGGTTCTTCTCCGGACTGTGAGCTCTGCTCTGTGATTAAAAAATATAACTTAATTAATTAAAAATGTTAAATGATTCAGTTAGACCAAAATTTTGTGTAGGGAAGATGGACCATTCGTAAGGCTTTTTTTTCAATCGATTGTGCGATTATTGTCTGACCAATTTTTTTTCAAATGGTAGTTTCCAAACTCCCTCATAACCAAATTAACCGATTTTACGAAATAGAACTTTGCGAAAAAGAAGGTTTAGAAATTTATTAACATTTTATTAATGTGGTTTGTTTTTTAGACCCAATAATATGCAAAACATGTTTTATTTTTTTTTTACCACGATATAATTGCCTCTCCAGGACATGGTCTCGAAAACCTCGAAATCATTGTTGTTGAAAACCTGATTGACTTTTCATGTCTTGAAGTTGTCTTATATCTTATATTTGAAATTTTGAAAATCAAATCTACAAATAAAAAAAATTTGAATGTAAGTTATATCAATGCTGATGAATATTAATTATATTATTACATATTATTATGTATAAGCTCACATTGGCGTGTTTCAACTGAAATTTGTATTTTTTAACAAAAAATTATTAAATTTAAGTCCAATGATTTTTATTTAAAATAATAAAATTGTTTTTGTTATTTTTTATTGTTTCTACATTTATTTTGCACATATATATTTTCATTGTTTTACGCAGTAGTTTGACGTTTTCAAAAAAAAAATCATTATAATTTGAACAAGATTGAGAGTCTTTGAACAATCTTGGATTATGTTGTGGTTTTTCGTTGGAAATTTGTATTTTTGATTTAAAGAAATTATATTTGAAAGAGGATTCACTTCTCAACAATTTTAGGTTATATTGTCCTTTTATAACGAAAAGCAATATTTGAATTAAAAAATCATTAGAGTTAAAAAAAATTGTTATACAATTTATAGGTTAGGCTAGCGGTTTTCATCAGAAACAAATTTAAAGAAGATTTATAATTTTTTAACAATTTAAGGTTATGTTATGTTAGTGTTTTACTTCGAAATTTTTTTTTTATTAAAAAAATTGTAAAACCTTTCATATTGTCATTATTCTTCGGATTATCATACAGAATCATTAAATTCACAATTTTTGCCCAATATCTGTTTTTGTTAGCATTTTATACTTAAAATCGGGTTTTTTAAATAAAAAATCATTGGATTTCAAGGAAAATGAAAAATGTTTGAACAAATTTAGATTATGCTAGTGCTTTTTCACGGGATATCCGTATAGATTTAAAAGAAAATTTACAATTTTGGAACAATTTTAGGTTATGTTATCATTTTCCATAGAAAACCTGTGATATAAAAAATAGCATTAGGTTTGAATGAATATTCAAAATCTTAAACAAGTTCTTGTTATGTTAGTGCTTTTTGTTTAAAATTGCTATTGTTGAAAAAATCAATGGATTTAAAAAATATTGGTAATATTTGAACCATTTTAGGTTATGTAATCGTTTTTTTTTAACAATTTGTACTTTTGAAAAAAATTGTAACGCTCTGATTGCCCATATGTTCTATAAAAGTATTATATATCAATTTTGAAGTTAAGATATCATTTTTCCTTAATTATAAAAAATATTTGACTTACTTTTCTTATCTATTATTTTAGATAATAGATACTATGAAATACAATAAATTTTTTTTTGCACAGCAAAAATATAAGTACAAAATATAGAAAAAAGTTGAATCTATAATTTTTTGTTTAATAAATATATTTAGATTTTCTTTCGCAATAGAAAACAAATATTTTTCAAAATCTAGAAATAAAATAACCCGGTGGATAAATAGATATTATTTAATTATTGAATGAGACATTTGTTACATGCAAATACAACAGTGTTTTATTAAGAATTATCCAAACAGATTTGTAGATAATATTTTTAATAAAATTTGAGATATCAACGATAAAGACTAAAGATAAATTATAATTACATTCTTTAACCGAAAAAGTACAAAATCTCAAATAATTAATGTTAAACAAGCCATTACAACAATTACATGACTAGCAATTTCCAAAAAATTCAAAAGGTTATAAATCTTGTTCAAATTATACTGATTTTTGTTTTAAAGAAACGATTTTTTCTGTGAAAAACGTTAATATAACCTCAAACTGTTAAAAAATGGCAACACTTATTCAAACTATATTGTTAAAAGTTGTGAATCTTCGTTTAATCTCATTAAAGAAAAAAAATAATATATAAGGTTCCCACAAAAAACACTAACACAATCAAAAATTATTAAAACATTCTGAATATTGTTCAAATTATAATGATTTTCGTTTTAAAATACCAATTTTTCAGTGTAAACCGCTAAGGTAACTTTAAATTGTTAAAAAACAATAAATCTTTAACATTTCATAATTTAAAAAAAAAAACGCTAATAAAACCGAGGAGAGTAATGATTTGAAAAAATTTTTATATTTAAAATCTAATAAGCTGTGATTAAAAATTCTCATTTCCAGTGAAAAAACTAATAGAACCCAGAAGTTTTAAAAATATTAAGACTTCTTCGAAACTTTATGATTTTTTCTTGAAATTCCTTGTTTTTAATACTAATTTTCAGCGGAAAGCACTATCATAAAACATCTACAATATTCACAATAATTTAATAGACAATTTTTAAGTTTTATTTTAACCGCGCAAGATTATTTGAAGATTTATTTTTGTCAATAAAAAATTTAGGATATAAAACAACTTCAAGTAATGAAAATCCAGTCAGGTTTTCAACAACAATAATTGCGAGATTTTCGAGATATATCGTTAACACACGTTTTTTAGGATTTTAAAATGAACAAAATTTAGGTTAGTTCAAATCAACTCAACTGAATTTTAAGAAAAGTGCATTTTTAAATTTAATTTCTGCTGTCTTAAAATTGATTAATTTAAAAAATGAACCGTCACATAATGAGAAATTTTTCAAAACAATTGAAATTCGATTTGGGATATTAATCGGCTTCTTCTTCTGAAGATTGTGATAGAAAAAAAATAAATGTAACAATTTTCAATAATGTTTATATTATTATACGTACCCAATAAATTTAAAAAAACCGCGAAGACAAGGAGCAGAACCGCAAATATAAACTTCATTTTGTCTATCTAAAGAAAACTGATTCTGTTAGAATTTCTGGACTCGACTAATTGTTTCTTAAAATGCCTCGTCAATTTATATACAAGCCTCTACGTAGCTGTTCAATACAAACAATTGTACACAAATAATAGGAAAGAGTCGAAAAATATGTTTTCGCGTGTTAGTGACGTTAAATCATAATTTTATTGGCCATAATTCAACCGGTGTAAATATTTTCGAATTAAAAAAGTGTAAGTCAAAAACGGCGTATGTGATGTATAAAAAACGAGATGACACATTTGGCTGATTTTACAAGAAAGGCGTAGAATAAAAATAAGTATAAAATAATAGAAAAATAGGTTCCCGTAAAATAATATGAAAAGGAAATATTTAACGTGAAATTGACAGATTTGATTAGACTTAACTCAATTTTTTTAAGCAAATGATAAAATTATCAAATAACATTAAATCTCTCAATCATCGTAAAACAAGTGGTCTACTACTCTCGTGCTACTCTCTTATTATTATTATTATATAATTTTATGAACCATGATTGTACGATTTTGTACTAAAAATTAGTGCTTGGCTTTGATTGTATCAATATTTTCTAAAATGTTCAAATGGCATTGAATTTAATTTTTGAGCTTTTTGAATTCCACAATCACCTTCTTTCATCAAATTGTCTATTTTTCACGTTTCCTATTCCTATAATCTTTCTGTACGTGATAAATAACAAATGAAATACTCCCGAATTAAATTCAGCTTACCGCTAAAAATTAATAAACTTCTTTTCGAGCATAGAGCAAGTATAAAGTGTTTTATACAAATTATTACTGAAAAATCAAAAATATCGAATTGAAAAGAATAGAACATTTTTCTATGAGGAAGCAAAGGGAGTTCATTAGGGTGGTCCAAAAATGCATTGCAAAATTTTTTTTCACCCCCCTAAAGTTTCCATTTCCGGAGAAAAAAAATCCCTAATTATTTTTTGTTCGAAATTCGAATATTAACATAGACCACCGGGCACTTCAAAATCCCATTTAATTAACATGGGGAAATTTTGGATTTTCGAAAAATTGAACTCATACTTCAGGGTTTGATCGAAACGTGCCAACTTTTTTAGGGATTGAAGAGGAGTACCTATGAAATAAAACCATACTAATAACTTTTATTTTTGACCCACCCTCACCCCTACCTCACCCCTTCCCCCTACACAGCGCCCCAAATATGACCCAAAAATCAAAAAACTACATTTTCACGTATTATTGTTACTTTTTAGCAATTTCCGTCGTATTTTTCATACAAATGATTACTAATGGACAATTTAAATATTTTTCATGACTTTTTGAACCATTTTTAATTGTTTAAACAAATGTAACTTATTTAAACATCTATTTATTCCCAACAAATGTAAAAAATAATCGTATTTTCTGATTTAAATGTAATAGTTTGTCATTGTTTGGAGTAGTAATTTTGTTTTAAACATTATGTAATTATTTAAACAATGACTTATTGTTAATTCTCAAAATTTCTGAAAATTGGCCCAGAGATGTCCAGTTTTTTCTCAAATTGGTATCCTATGCTACTTTTTGTTGAATAATTATATAATTTTGATACATTTCTTTTAATTTTTAATAAATTTCTATTTGTTTGAACAATTTTGATTTGTTCAAGCAGTTTTTTAAAATAGAAAACTGTTTGAATGAATAAAAATTGTTTAAACAATGACACGAAGTTTTTAACAGAATTTACTACTCCTCGAAATCATTCAATATTATGTTTAATTCAGAAAATACGATTGAAACAATATTTTTGGAAAAATAATTATTTAAACAAATTATATTTGTTTTAACAATTAAAAATGGTTAATATATTCTTTCTACACAGTATACAGTCAGAAAAATAATTATGTGTATTTTATTTAATTTTATTTTTTTAAAGTTATCGAAAAAAAACTGCTCAAGCAAATCAAAATTGTTTAAACAAATAGAAATTCATTAAGCATTGAAAGATATTTATCAAAATTATATAATTATTCAACAAAAATTAGCATAGGATACCGATTTTTTATGTTTATATATATATACCATTAAGCCATTTCCCTTTCGGCGAGCAATATTTTTGGAAAAATAATTACTTAAACAAATTATATTTGTTCAAACAATTAAAAATGGTTAATATATTCTTTCTATACACTATAAAGTCAGAAAAATAATTATATGTATTTTATTTTATTTTATTTTTTTAAAGTTATCGAAAAAAAACTGCTTAAGCAAATCAAAATTGTGCAAACAAATAGAAATTCATTAAACATTGAAAGATATTTATCAAAATTATATAATTACTCAACAAAAATTAGCATAGGATACCGATTTTTTATGTTTCATTCAGAAAATACGATTGAAACAATATTTTTGGAAAAATAATTATTTAAATAAATTATATTTGTTCAAACAATTAGAAATGGTTAATATATTCTTTCTGTACACTATACAGTCAGAAAAATAATTATATGTATGTATTTTATTTTATTTAATTTTTTTAAAGTTATCGAAAAAAAACTGCTTAACAAAAACAAAATTGTTTAAACAAATAGAAATTCATTAAACATTGAAAGATATTTATCAAAATTATATTATTATTCAACAAAAATTAGCATAGGATACCGATTTGAGAAAAAACTGGATATCTCTGTGTCAATTTTTAGAAATTTTGAGAATAAACAATAAGTAATTGTTTAAATAATTACATAATGTTTTTAAATAAATTACTTATTATACATTAATTAATTTGTGGTGAGCCCACACTTGTAGTTATTTACTACAAGAAACTATCCACCTAGAAATACTACCCGAATCGGGTAGTGTCACGCCTACCCTGAAAGGGAAATGGCTTAATGGTATACTTACTACTCCAAAGAATGACAAACTATTACATTTCAATCAGAAAATACGATTACTTTTTACATTTTTTGGGAATAAATAATTGTTTAAATAAGTTACATTTGTTTAAACAATTAAAAATTGTTTTAAAAGTCATGGGAAATATTCAACTTGTCCATTAGTAATTATTTGTATGAAAAAGACGACGGAAATTGCTAAAAAGCAACAATAATACGTAAAAATGTTTTTTTCTTATTTTTGGGTCACATTTGGGGCGCTGTGTGTAGGGGGTAAGGGTTGGTTAAAAATAAAAATTATTAGTATGGTTTCATTTCATAGGCACTCCTCTTCAATCCCTAAAAAAGTTGGCACGTTTCGATCAAACCCTGAAGTATGAGTTCAATTTTACGAAAATCCAAAATTTCCTCATGTTAATTAAATGGAATTTTGAAATGCCCGGTGGCACTTTTTAATAATTTGTCCCTTTTTATCGATTTTATAAACTATCGAAAAATTTTGAGTGGAACACACCCAAAAATATGTACTTATATTTAATTCCATTATGGAATAATTTTGATATCCATATTTTGACAATAAGTAGAAATAACTTCGACAGCTTTCAAATTCTGTAATTTGTTTTATCATGTGAAAAATAATTAGACATACATTCTACTTAAGATAATATGTTAAGTTAAAAAAATTGCTCTATGTTTTTTGTTTTCTCAATTGTGAGTAGGTAACCAGAACACAACTCCAGGATCATCAGGATCGCCAGGATCTCTTGGAGGAGCTTTTGGTTTTGAAGAACCTTTTGATTTTGAAAGAGGTTTTACAGGATGTTGAAATTTTTCAGGAGGATGTTCATATTCTGCAGGATGATTTTTATTTTCTCTTGCTGGTAGTAGATTTGCCTGACTTATCTGACCTTTTGGACGATTTTGACGATAATTTTCATATTCTCTTCTTAGTTGTGGATTCACTGATCCTGATTCTAAAGATCCTGGATGCATTGGAAATTGGGAACGAGGTTTCACAGAATGTTGACCATCTTCAGAAATATTTTTATTTTCTCCTGCTAATGGAAGATTTTCTTGTCTTGTAGGACCTCTTGAACGATTTTGAAGAGGATTTTCATTCTTTCTTTCTGGTTCTGAAGATCCTGGACGTTTTGGAAATCCTTTAAATCCAATTGACAGTCCCCATTTACTTCTTAAAGGAAAAGGTGGTTCTTCCCCGGACTGTGAACTCTTTCCTGTAATTGAAAAATATAAATTAATGAATTGCAAAATTTCAAATGATTTAGTTCCACCAAACTGTCCCGTAGGGAAAATTGACCATTTGTAAGGTTTTTTAAAAACCGATTGTGCGATTATTGTCTGACTATTTTTTTCAAATAGTAATTTCCAAACTCCTTCATAACTACAGTAACCGATTTTACGAATTAGAACTTTGCGAAAAAGAAGGTTTTTTTGTTCATGTTTTTCACCATGATATAGTGGCCTTTTCACTAGCACTAATATAATACAAAATTGTTAAAATATTCTAAAACTTTTTTAAATTATGAAGATTTTTGTTTTAAAAAAAACGATGTTTTGTATAAAACGCTATCATCATCTAATATTGTTTAAGGTTATATATCTTCTTTGAAAGCTAATTTTTTTTATTAAAAATACTAATTTCTGACGAAAATCACTAGCAAAATCCAAAAATTTTAAAAGATTCTTAATTTTGTTCAAATTATAATGCTTTTGAATTAAGAAAACCATTTCCAGTGAAAACATTAATATAACAAGCAACTATTAAAACATTCCAAAACTTGTTCAAACTATAACGATTTTTGTTAAAAAGTATCCATTTTTGGTGTAAGACGTTAAAATAACCTGAAATTCTTTAGACATTTGAATCTTCTTTAAATTCTATTTACAAAAAAAAAATAACAATTCCTGACAAAAACCCTAACAAAGTCCAAAATTGTTAAAAAATTCTGTATCTTGTTTAAATTATAGTGAGTTTGGTTAAAAAATACAAATTTTTGATGTAAAACGCCAACCTAATCTGAAATTATTAAAAAATTATTAATCTTCTTTGGAATCTAGTGATTTTCGAATTAAAATTTCAATTTACGACGAAAAGCACAAACACAATCCGAAATTGCTCAAGTTTGTCAACTTTCTTATTTTGAACAAAAATCATTGGATTTAAATCTAATCAATTTTTTGTTTAAAAATAACCATTTTTGGTGAAACACACCAACGTAACCTAAAGTTAAGAGTTGTAAATATTCTTCAAAATATAATTTAAAAAAATTAAAATACTAATAATTTCCCACGAAAAACACTAAGATGATCCAAAGCAGTTAAAAGATTCAAAACCTTGTTCAAATTATAATGATTTTTGTTTAAATTACATTAGTTTAAATTAAATCTTCTATCAAATCTAATTTAACAAAATATATTAGTTTCCCACTGAAAACACTATCATAATCCACCTAATGTTTGAAAGAAATTATGAACCTTTAAAATTTAATGATTTTTATTTAAGAAACATTAAACGATGAAAAAACGTTAACAAACCAGAAAAATGTAATCGGTAAGAAAATGTTTAATCTTTGAAATCTAATAAATTGTGATTGAAAATACCCATTTCCAGTGAAAAACCAATACAACCTAGAAGGTTTAAAAATCCTAAGCCTTCTTCAAAACTTTATGAGTTTTTATTAAAATTCTTCTTTTTATATACTAATTATCAGCGGAAAGAACTATCATAAAACATGTATAATATTTACAATAATTTATTGGATAATTTGAAAATTCTTTTATTGACCGCGCAAGATTGTTTGTAGATTTAGTTTTAAAAATAAAAAATGTAAGATATAAAAGAACTGCAAGCAATGAAAAAATCAGGTTTTCAACAACGATTGCCAGATTTTCGAGATATTTGTAAAACCACTTTTTATATCTAGGACGAAGTTAATTTAAGTTGATGCAAATAAACTCAACTGAAACTCAAGTGAACAATTTTTTAAAACAATTTGAATTTGAATTAGGATATCAATCGGCTTCCTCTACTGAAGAATTTATTAACCAAAAATAATAGAAAAATAAAAAAATGTAACATTCCTTAATATTATTTATATCATTATACGTACCAATTGAATTTAAAAGAACCGCGAAGGCAAGGAGCAGAATCCCAAATATAAACTTCATTTTCTCTAACTAGAGAAAATTGATTCTGTTAGAATTTCTGGACTTGACTGATTATTTCTTAAAATGCCTCGCCAATATATATACAAGCCTCTACGTAACTGTTCAGTACAAACGATTGTACATAAATTGGAATGCGGAAAAATTTATTTTTCAAAAATATCATAAATTAAATTTTATCTTGAATGAGTCCGATACTAATTTAAATAATTAATTTGTGAATTGTATTTTGACATCAGTCGAAAAATATGTTTTTGCGCGTTATAGTGACGTTGAATCGTCATTTTATTGTCCATGATTTAACCTGTGTAAATATTTTCAAATTAAAAAATGTACGTCAAAAACGGCATACGTGCTCTGTGACACACGAGACGGCACATTTGTCTGATTTCGCAGAAAAGGCGTAAAATAAAAATAATTACATTAAAAAAAGAAAAATATTTTCCGTAAAATAATATTAAGAGATATTCAACGTAAAATTGAAAGATTTGATTGCCGAATTGACTCAATTTTTTAAAACAAATACTAAAATTATCATATGTCATTAAATCTCATTTAGAGGTTCGAGTTCCAAAGTAAAGTTTCTTATCTCGGAATACATTTCAAGAGTATACGTTAATGGAGACGTACCTAACCATGCGACACATTTAGATAATTTTATAGAAAAAAAAATTATAAAATAGAATAAAAAAAAAAATTTCAAAATATGTAAAAATAAAATAAAAATTATAACTTAATTCAACTCATTTTTTGTACAATTTCTAAAATGCTCAAACAATTGTTTGTACCTCTATAATAGATAATAATAGATCAAATTTATTTAACTTCTTGAATTTATATTAAACAAGAGATTAAGCGCTTTTTTTTACTATATAAGCACTACCCAAAAATCAATGAAAATAAAAGCGCTTAGAAAAAAATATAAATTAGTTGATTATTGTACCTTTATAGGCTGTATGTGAGGATGGTCCAAAAATGCATTGGAAATTTTTTCGCGACTTTTCGTGCATATCCTCTCTAAATTTTTTCAAATAAAGAAAAATAAATGCGTTTTAAAAATGATATTTTCAGGTTCCACAAGCCCCATGAAGTTCAACACGTATTTCCCATAAGAAAAAAAGACATTTGTATATTTTATTCAGAATCGTCAATATTAGGTGAATCGAGTTGAAACTTAACATTTCTCTTTACAATTACCTATAAGATACAAATGAGTACTTACTTACTGAATCTCACCCCCATAGGTCTGTTTTATAGGGTCCCAAAAAATCCCATAAGTGAAAAATAGGGTATTGCGAGTTTATGGCGCTAATTATGACTTTTTTCGCAATTTTTTAATACAAATTTTTTGTAATATATCAATTATTACTTTATATTGATAATTAAATGTTTGAAAAAATATTTCACTTTTTCTCCACTTTTCAATTTGACTAAGAAAATAATTGACTCTATTAAAAAAACATAATTGTTTAAACAATTTATTAGTGTTTTTGTTGATCAAGAATCGAACTTTTGAGAACGGCAAAAGAACCGAACAAAAGAAAACGACACAGGGTCTATGGCTTAATGTCTCTGTTTAATAGTTGAAAGTAAATTTTTTAAACCAACATAAACTTAAAAAAAAATTGTACAAAAAAATTGCACAAGAAAGCTTAACGAGAATTATGTTCCTTAAAAAACTTTTTTTTTAGAGCAAATACTCAAGAAAATCAATTTATGCAAAATAATTGCACAAAAAAAGTTAAAATAAGAGAAATATGTTTTCAAAGAAGATTGTAAAACGGCTCATTAGAGATATATGGCAATTGAAAAAGAGGGAGAAAAAAGAAAGAGACATCCAAACTACGTTGAAAATTCGAAAAAATCCCAGATTTTCTAACACTATTCTAAGTGAAAATTGCTATAAACAATAATGGATGGTTTAAAAAATATATTTATTCTTTTTTTCACCCTTTTTTTCAATTGTCATATATCTGTCTCTAATGAGCCTTTTTACAATGTTATTTGAAAATATATTTCTCTTATTTTAACTTGTTTTGTACAATTATTTTTCATAACTTGATTTTATCGAGTATTCGTTTTTAAAAAACAGTTTTTTAAGAAACTTAAGTCTTTTTAAGCTTTATTGTGATTTTTTTGCGCAATTTGTTTTTTAAAAGTTTATATTGGTTTAAAAAATATACTTTCAAATTTATTAGTATTTTTCTGAAATTTTTTATTTGATTTGACTTTTTAGTTATGCACCAATAATAAAAAAAACATTAGAGAAATTATTTTTTCAAACAATCGCATTCTTTATTGTGAAAATATTTTTCTCAAATAAAACGGATATTTGAAATATTCTTCAAATTTTCTATATGGATTATATTAAGTTTAAATTCTCCTTGAAGTCATTACTGAGAGTCTTTTTTTTTAATATTAATATTTTTTATTTGTTCTTAACTAAAAAGTCAAAGAAAAGCTGCCAGAAAAAATTCCAACTTTCTAACATTACTCCAACAGAAGATAGTTATAAACAATAATAATTTGTTAAATGATTAATTCGAGGGTTAAATTTATCCTTTAGATAAATAGATTCTTCTTAATTGATGTTGTGATTGGCTTTAGGATTCAGAAATAAAAATGCTTCAGTTCTTCTTCAGGTCTTATGAAAAGAATTCATCAATAGCCTCTGCAAGCATACCTTGTGAAAAATGTTTACATTATACCATGTAAAATAATTTTTCTAGAATAAAAAACACTTATGAGGACCTTCACCTGGGTCGAAATGTCTGTTTGGCTTTTAAAAAAAATCTAGCATTTTCATTTCTGGATCCTAAAATCAATCAAAATATCTACTTATAAGAATCTAATAATAATTTGTTTAAACAATTATTCTTGTTCCATTTCATTAATTATTACCTCGCTCTAAGTGAAAAGTGGACAAAAAGTGGTATATATCAGAAAAAACTGCAATTTTCTAGGATCATTCAAAAAGAATATTATTAAAAATAATAATAAATTGTTTAAACAATCATGCTTTTTAACATGAATTAATTATTACCTAACTATAATTGAAAAGTGGTTAAGAAGTGAAATTTTTTTTAACTGCAACTTACTAGCATTATTCTATGAGAATATTGTTATAAATAATAATATCAATAGGAAGTAATAATCGCGTATCTTGTGGTTTGCACACCATTAAGATTTGACTGATTCGCAAACTTTTCTATATTATATTCAACTCCATTGCGTATATAAAATGTATATTATAATAATTTCTGTACCTCGGTCCGGAACTGCTTATTCAGATATTGCAAAATAAAGTATAAATTTTATTTTTCATGCTCACTCTAATATTTCATTCCTTATTTAGCATACATTTTTTTTCGCAGCTACCCTGTCAAATGTATCATTTCAATACATTTATATTAACACAATTCATAATGTGCATTAATAGTGAAACATACGTATTTTCATTGTCTTGTTTTTATAATTGAAAAAACGAGCGTCTTATAAAAAAAAAAAGATCGAGAACAAATTTTTAGATCTAATTTAGGCGAAAAATTTTGTTATTAAACATTTCATTGTACCTTGTGTTGTTTTTACAAAAATTTAGTTTGTTTATTTTCAATGTTATTTTTCACGATTAAAACAAAAATTGCGCGTCATATCGGAAAATGGTTTAAGACAAATTTGTAGATATAATTTAGGCGAACAAAGTTATTATATAACATTGTATTGTATCTTGTTTCGTTTATCCAAAACATTCATTTTTTAATTTTAATGTTATTTTTTACGCTGGAAAATTGAATTTTTTATTTTAAAAAAGCACTTTCTATGGTTAAAACCAGAACCGTTAGACAAAAATTGCTGGTTAACGAACCCGTCCTTTCTTTTCAGGCCTTAAAACAATGTGCAAAAAGACAATCAAATCGGATGATTCCTTCGAAAGTTATCGTGTTTAAAGACTACAACAATAAATAATTCAATTCTTCATTATTCGAAATTGATGCGCTACCTAGTTTAGTTTAAACAAAGGATCCGCGGAACTGAGAGAATCAGCACTGAGAACATTAAAAACAGTTTATGTTTCAGATGATATTTAAATTTTAAGAAATAAATATGAAGTTTGAACTATTTTTACAGTATCTTCTGTCTCAATATTTTCTCAAATGATCAAATGACATTGAGTGTAATTTTTGAGATTTTTGAATTTCACAATCACCTTCTTTTATGAAACTTTTCTATTTGTCACGTTTCCCATTTCTATAACCTTTTTATAAGTGATCAAATAACAAATTAAATATTTTTGAATTGAAGTAAGTTTACCGCCAAAAGTTAATAAATTCATTAACTTCTTTTCATGCATAGAGAAAGTATAAAATGTTTCATACTTTCTAGTGAAAAATTAAAAATATTAAATTGAAAAGAATAGAACATTTTTCTATGAGGAAGCAAATAGAACTCGTACACAATGCACCAGTCCACACACCTAATCTGCCTTGCAGTACTTTTTAATAATTTATCCCTTCTTCTCGATTTTATAAACTATTCAAAATTTTCGAGTTGAACATCCCCAAAAATATATACTTATATTTAATTCCATTGTAGAATAATTTTGATGACCATATTTTCACAATAAATAGAAACAACTTCAACAGCTTTCAAATTCTGAAATTTGTTTTATTATGTGTAGAAATAATTATAGATACTTCCTACTTAAGGTAATGTGCTAAGTTAAAAAAAAATTGCCCTATTTTTCTTGATTCTCAATTGTGAGTAGGATCATCAGGATCACCAGGATCTCTGGGAGGAACTTTTGGTTTTGAAGAACATTTTGATTTTGAAAGAGGTTTTACAGAATGTTGAAATTCTTCAGGAGGATGTTAATATTCTTCAGGATGATTTACATTTTCTCTTGCTGGTGGTAGATTTTCCTGACTTGTCTGACCTTTTGGACGATATTGACGAGAATTTTCATATTCTCTTCTTACGAGTAGTTGTGGATTTACTAATCCTGGTTCTAAAGATCCTGGATGTATTGGACATTGAGATCGAAGTTTTGCAGGATGTTCAGAAAGAGTTTTATTTTCTCTTGCTAATGGATTTTCTTGTCTTGTTTTTTCTCTTGTCTTGTAGGATCTCTTGAACGATTTTGAAGAGGATTTTCGTTATTTATTTCTGGTTCTGAAAATCCTGGACGGTTTGCGAATCCTTTGAATCTAATGTAAAGCCACCATTTAGCTATTGAAAGAGAAGGTGGTTCTTCTCCGGACTGTGAACTATTTTCTGTAATTAAAAAATATAACTTAAAGAATTAAAATTTTTTTAATGATTTAGTTCGACCAAAATTTCATGTAGGGAAAATGAACCATTCGTGAGGCTTTTTTTTAATCGATTGTGCGACTATTGTCTGACCAAATTTTTTTTCAAATGGTAGTTTCCAAACTCCCTCATAACCGAAGTAACCGGTTTTACGAATTAGAACTTTGCGGAGAAGGAGGTTTTGAAATTTATTAACTTTTTCTCAATGTGGTTTGTTTTTTGGTCTTAATAAAATGCAAAAAATGGTTTTTTGTTTTTTTCCATGATATGTTTTCATAATTTTTTATTATTTGTCTATTATTGCCTATTATTGCCTCTCCAGGATATCATGGTCTCGAAACCCTCGAAATCATTGTTGTTCAAAACCTGATTGACTTTTCATTATTTGAAGTTGTTTTATGTCTTATATTTGAAATTTTGAAAATTAAATCTACGGATAATAAAATATTTTAATGTAGATTATGTTAATGTGAATGAGTCTATATTTTATATTCTCGCATATTATTATTATATATATATATATATATATACCATTAAACCATTTCCCTTTCAGGGTAGGCGTGACACTACTGATTCGGGTAGTGTTTCTAGGTTTTTCTTGTAGTTATAAATAACTACAAGTGTGGGCTCACCACACCCACGATATAAATGTGAATTATGCGAATTAATAAATACATAAGCTTTCTAAATAGTTGTCTGCGGTTAAATTAAAACCTTCCAATTATCAAATAACATGAAATTAAAATTTGTATTAAAAAGCTACTGGAATTCAAATCAGATTTATCATTTTTGATCATTTTTAGGTTACGTTGGCGTTTTACATAAAAAATTGGCGCTTACAAAATATATAATTTTAACAGGATTCAAAATCTTTGATAAATTTAGGGTTATTATTATATTCGTAAAAAAGATATATAATGATTTCAAATAATGAAAAGCCAGTCAGGTTTTCAACAAACAAGGGTTGCGAGATTTTCGAGATATATCGTTAAACCTCGCATAGTAAAGAATCTTTCAAAATAATTCAAATTCGAATTGGGACATTAATCGGCTTCCTTTAATGAAGATTGTAATAGCCAAAAATAAAAAAATTCCATAATTGTAACAAATCTTAATATTATTCATATTATTACACGTACCAATAAAATTTTAAAAAATCGCAAAGGCAAGGAGCAGATCTCCAAATATGAATTTCACTTTCTCTAACAAGAGAAAACTGATTTTGTTAGATTTTCTGGACTGTACATAAATTGGAATGCGGATAAATTTATTTTTCCAGAATATCATGAATTTGATTTTATCTTGAATGAATCCGATATGTAATAATGTAAATACTGTGTTTGTTCATTGTATTTTGACGTCATTCGAGAAATATGTTTTTGCGCGTTATAGTGACGTTAAATCGTCATTTTATTGGTCGTGATTCAACCTATGTAAATATTTTCAAATTAAAAATGTGTACGTCAAAAACGGCGTACGTGCTGCATGACCCACGAGATGACACATTTAGTTGATCTTACATGAAAGGCGTAAAATAAAAATAATTACATGAAAAAATAGAAAAATAGGTTCCGCAATATAATATTAAAAGGAGATATTCAACGTGAAATTGACAGATTTGTTTGCCGATTTGACTCAATTTGTTTAAACAAATACTAAAATTATCAAATGACATTAAATCTCATTTGTGAACTAGAGGTTCGAATTACAAAGCAAAGTTTCTTATCTCGGAATAAATTTCAAGAGTAAACGTTAATATAGGCGTACGTGACCTGCGACACATTAAGATAATTTTATAGGAAAAATTATGAAATAGAATAAAAATAAATTATAACAAAAATATACAAATTGAAAAATAATTAAAAACTAATCATGGATGTAATCTGGTATACACTCTGCTATGTAATCCCATGTAAAATGCTTAGAAAATATATATGAATTAGTTGATTATGGTGCCGTATAGGCTGTATATTAAAGTGGTCCACAAATGCATGGGATATTTTTTTTTAATTAGCATGCATATTGCCCGAAAATTTCTTCAAATAAAAAAACTGAAAGCGTTTTTTTAAATGATATTTAGGGGTTCCACAAGCCCCATGAAGTTTAACACGTATTTTCTATAAGAGAAAAAGGCGCTTTTGTACATTTTATTCAGAATCGCCAATATTAGGTGAATCGAGTTGAAACTTAATATTTCTTTTCACAATTAGCTATAAAATACATATGAATAATTACTTTTTATATCTCACCCCCATAATTACGATTGTTTTACAGTTTTTTTCAAATTTTTTGTAATACATAAATTATTACTTTATATTGATATAACTAGATGTTTAAATAAATTGTTTTTAGCAATATTCTCTTAGAATAGAGTTAGAAAGTCGTGTTTTCCGAATTTTTCAACTTGTTTTGAATTTTTTAGTTAGAGCGAGTCAATAATCAATTAAATTCAACAGAAATAATTGTTAAAACTATTTATTATAATTAAGAACAATTTTCTCTTAGAATAATACTAAAAAGTTGCAGTTTTTTTCTTTAAAATTATACTTTTTCTCCACTTTCTCTTCACTTTTTAATTATATTGAGGGAATAATTAGTTCCAGTGAACATAATTGTCTAAACAATTTATTATTATTGTTGATACTATTTTCTTTGAATAATGCTGTTTCTGACATTTTCAACTTTGTGTCCACTTTTCACTTAGAGTAGAGTGATAATTAATGCAATTTAGCAAACATATTTGTTTAAACACATTATTGTTGTTTTTAATTTTCTTCTATATTAATTAATGCTAGATAGTTGCGGTTTTTTTCTGAAATTTTCAACTCTTTGTCCACTTTTCATTTAGTGAGGTAATAATTAAGCAAAGTTAAAATCATAATAGTTTAAATAATATGTGATTGTTTATAACTATCTTCTCTTTTATAATTGCTAAAAAGTTGCGTTTTTTCTGAAATTTTTTATTTGCTTTGGATTTTCAGTTATGAACCAATAATAAATAAAAATCAAAGAGGAGCATGTTTTAAACAATCTTTTTCTTTGTTGTGAATATTTTTTATTTGTTCCTAACTAAAAAGTCAAAGAAAATCTGAACATTTCAGAAAAGGCCCCAAACTTTCTAGCATTACTCTGACAGAAGATACTTATAAACAATAAAAAATTGTGAAGGCAATTATATTTCGTCGAATTGTTCTTCTTTTGTTACAAGTCAATCAGACGTTTCAACCCAGGTGGGGGTCCTCATCAGTGTTTTATTATAACAAAATTTTTTTACATGGTATAATGTCAACATTTTTTTGCAAGGTATGCTAGCGGGGGCTATTGATGAATACTTTTGGTATGACAAAAATTATAATTTATAAAAATGTTGTTCATATATAAGGAACTCCTCAATAATCCCTACACGCATACCTTGCAAAATTTTTTAAATATACCATGTCAAATAATTTTTTTTGGAATAAAACACTGATGAGGACCACCACCTTGGCCGAAACATCTGTTTGACATGTAACAAAAAATCAAGCACTTCCAATTCTGGATCCTAAAGCCAATCACAACATCAATTGAGAAGAATATAATAATAATTTATTCGAAAAATTATTTTTGCTTAATTTCATTAATTATTACCTTTCTCTAAGTGAAAAATAGACAAAAAGTGATATATTTCAGAAGAAAACTGCAACTTTCTAGGATTATTCAAATATAATATTATTTGAAAAAGTAATAAATTATTTAAATAATTACGTTCGTTAACTTAGCATAATCATTATACCACTATAATTGAAGAGTGGATAAAAAGTGAAAATATTTAGAAAACACTGCAACTTTCTAGCATTATTCTAAGAGAATATTGTTATAAATAATAATAAAAGTTTAAGACAATTATTTGTGTGAAATTCCATTGATTATCACCTCGTTTGAACTGAAAAGTTGAAAACAAGTTGAAAATTCGGAGAAAACCGCGACTTTCTAACTCTATTCTAAGAGGAAATTGCTATAAACGATAATAAATTGTTGAACAAATTGATTTAAACATCCAATTATCAATCCGGGACTGCTTATTCAGATATTGCAAAATAAAGTATAAATTTTATTTTTCATGATTACTTTAATCTTTGTTCCTTATTTGGCATTAATATTTCTTCACAGCTTCCCTGAAAAATGTATAATTTCAATAAATTTATATTATCATAATTCATAATGTGCGTTAGTATTGAAACAGACGTATTTTAATTGTCTTGTTTTCATAATTAAAAAAGTGCGCCTCCTATCAAAAAGAGGTCAAAAGCAAATTTTTAGTTCTAATTTAGGCGAAAAATGGTTATTTTTTACGATTAAAACAAAAACTACGCGTCCTACAAAAAAATGAGTCAAACCCATTTTTTTCAATTTTTTCTTTTTTCTTTCGTATCTTGCATAGTTTGTCCGAAAATAGAATTTTTTTTTTAATATGATTTTACACGATTAAAACGAAAAATATGCGTCCTATAAAAAAAATGTATGGAAAAATTTGTTCATCTTCTTGAGATGAACAATTTTGCTTCTTAACATATTTTCTTATCATGCTGAAAAATGGAATTTTTCATTGCACAAAAAGCATTTTTTATGGATAAAACCAGAACCATTGGAAAAAAATTGCTGGTTAGCGAAATCGTCCCTTTTTTTCAGGCCTTAAAACGATGTGCCAAAAGGCAATCCAATCGGATAATTTCTTCTAAAGTTATCGTGTTTACAAACTACAATAATAAATGAATAAATTATTTATTATTTGCACTCAATACGCTCTCTAGTTAAGTTTGGAAATAGGATCCGCGAAACTAAGAGCATTAGTACTGAGAACATAAAAAAATGTTTATTATTTCAGGTGATATTTATATTTGAAAAAAAAATTGAAATTTGTACTATTTTCGCAATATCTTCTTGAAAAATTGATGAAATTCCTTTATTCTAAGGTCATTTTATATAAAGTTTTGTTATCTTTCATGCTCTTTAAGAGAAAAAATCGTTACTGAAATTGAAAATAAATTAATCATCTGAAAACAGGTGGGCTCTTACTCTCATGCCTCGATAATAATCTTATTGTTATTATCTGATTTTACTAGTCATGATTGTACAATTGTGTACTAAAAATTGATGCTCGGCTTTAATTGTGTCAATATTTTCTAAAATGATCAAATGACATTGCATTTAATTTTTGAACTATTTGATTCCATTATGGAATAATTTGTAAATCCATATGTTGATAATAATTAGAAATAACTTGCACAGCTTTCAAATTCTAAAATTTTGTTTTATTATGTGTAAAAATAATTATACATACTTCCTACTTAAGGTCATGTGCTAAGTTAAAAAAAATTGCTCTATGTTTCTTGTTTTCTCAATTGTGAGGTAACCAGAACACGACTCCAGGATCATTAGGATCACCAGGATCTCTTGGAGGAGCTTTTGGTTTGGAAGAACCTTTTGATTTAGAAAGAGGTTTTGCAGGATGTTGAAATTTTTCAGGAGGATGTTCATATTCTTCAGGATGATTTCTGTTTTCTCTTGCTGATGGTAAATTTTTTTGCTTTGTCTGACCGTTTGGACGATATTGACGATAATTTTCATTTTCTCTTCTTAGTTGTGGATTTACTGACCCTGATTCTAAAGATCCTGGATGCATTGAAAATTGGGAACGAGGTTTCACAGAATGTTGACCATCTTCAGAAAGATTTTTATTTTCTCCTGCTAATGGAAGATTTTCCTGTCTTGTAGGACCTCTTGAATGATTTTGAAGAGGATTTTCATTTTTTCTTTCTGGTTCTGAAGATCCTGGACGTTTTGGGACTCCTTTAAATCCAACTGACAGTCGCCATTTACTTCTTAAAGGGAAAGGTGGTTCTTCTCCGGACTGTGAACTCTTTTCTGCAATTAAAAAATATAAATTAATGAATTACATAGCTTTAAATACTTTATTTTAAAGAAACTGTCGTGTAGGGAAAATGGACCATTCGTAACGTTTCTTTTTTAAATCGATTGCGCGACTATTTTCTGACCATTTTTTTCAAGTATTGGTTTTCAAACCTCGATATACTTGTTTCGTAAATTCTTCATCTTTCGTTCGCTCAACATGCCCAAACCATCTCAACCAATTTCTTTTATATTTGTTAAACAAAGTCTCCTCTACACCACATTCTTTTGGGATTCGCTCGTTACAGACTTTGCCCATTAGCGTTTTACCGCACACATTGCACACACAGAAAAAACTGAAGTTAAATTTTGTTGCATGTAAAATGTTCAGCTGTTAAAGATTACATGCTATTTGGCGAAAGTTTATCTTACGATGGAATAAAAGCTGTCGTCTGCTACGTCGTTCGCAGCAATGGAAAAACGGCAAAGTATACATGAAAAGCTATAAATCAGGACACTAGATTTAGAACAACTTTTTACTTACCTAATTGTTATTTTGA
>CAKNYM010053411.1:105448-116322 GCA_932195095.1 Andricus curvator
ATAATTTCCGTGGAAATAATGATTGCCTCAGCAAAAGGCTTCATTCCTATCAATTTTGTTGATCCCAGGATCTCGCAAAACCCCGGATATTTGACAAGTTTTCTTTCTTTTGTTCTCAAATGCTTGGGAAAAAATATATATGGAGTCAGTGCCGTGCCTAGAAAAAAAAAAATCCAAGTCGGATCTAACCAACACCCGTAAATTAAACTTCCATATGATTAAAGATATCTATGCCAAGAATTACATTTGTACTAAGTAAATCTTATTAAAAAATGAACACGTAATTTGTTAACACATAAATGATTACAAAGATTAAGAATGCTACTGTAATCTTAACATCACAAATTTAATGAAGCCTTTTCATTGTATAAAGTCATATAACCTAACTTTGTTCTATAAAATGGCTAAGTACAACATAATTACACGGGATACAAAAATTTACACACTGGTAATTTGTATAATTAACTTTTTTGCAACATAAATTATAAACACAATGACGAAATTTGATAAATTGCAGTGACTAAAAAAATCATGTGTATTTGGAGGTTATGTTCTGTTTACGTTGTCAAAACATTAAAACTATTAAGAATTATATATTTGTTACACATTTTTCTTTATATTATGCAGTATAGATTAATGTTAGCTAATGAAAAACTACTCAATAAATATTAACTTCACTGAAAAATGATAAAAAACTAAAAAATTGATAATGAAATCACTAAAGTCATGCCAATATTTTACATCACCTTTTTTCAGTTTTAAGCACTAATTTATATTATGATTACTACTCACAGTAACAAGTCAGTTCTCCGATTTCATTTCACGCCTTTTTGAAATTAATTAAATCATTTTTTGTAACGAAATATGGAAATAAAATTTTGACAGATTCGTCCTAGTCTTCGCGACCGGTGACGATTACTCGAGCAACTATGCTTTTGAAATGTCCCTATAATCGTGACCGATATTTCTCGAACGAGAAGGTACTAAATGAAGATTTTACTTAATTTTATGAAACAAAAATGATCTTTTATTTAAAAAAATAATAATTTTCGTCCCGATCAAGTAATTTCTTGACATATTAAAAGCTTAAGCAAAGAAACGTCCTTCCTAACCTAAATGTTAAGCTATTTTACACGTTTCGTGATTCATCGCTGCCGGCAATACAAATCAATTTTTTTTACCAATGTGCACTATTTGTACAAAAAAAGTAATTTGTATTCCACAACAAGCACTGTTCAAACTTACTTAAAAATATTTTAGGAATGTATTTTCATGCGGAAAATACTTACTTCTGGCGTTTACACCTCAAAACTGACGATTACTGGGACCGCCACGATTACTGGGACCTCTACCTTATAATCAATGCAAAGGGTGTGAAAAAATTTATCGAAACTGTACTGGACGAAATTTTTGTATCGTTATTGGAAGAGTTGAAAATCGCCGAAATAATATTGATCCAAATCACAAAATTTTTCCCCATGAACAACTATTCAATAGCACAAAATTTCGACCAAGTTTGACTTAAATCCGAAAACTTTTTTTTTGAGTGGGCACACTTGACAAGTAATGCCCCAAACCTCAAAATTCTTGGTTTACACGAGTTTACATTCTTAGGGGTCAATTTTTTTTAGATTTAAAGGTTCTAAAGCATCTAAATAAAAATTGTTTAATTTTTTATTGGACTAAGAACAAGCAACTTTTTGTACGCGGAGAGCTTTTTTTATCCAGTTGTCATTCTCATTATCATTGATAACAATTATTTAAGTAACATTTCCTTATAAGTAATATTTGAAAAAAAATTAAAATACAAGATAGAGAAACTTCCGAATTCTAAAGAGCTGTTGCACTGATACTTCTCGGCAATAGGACAGAGTCCCAAACTGCTCTATTTATATTTTGTTTCAGAAAAAACTATGATCTCTTTTACATTGAAATTTATTGATTCATTACAATCGTCATAATTTATTGACACTTTAGAATATTCCTCAGAAAATAACTTTAGGTAATTTTAGAATATAAAATGCAATGAGACTAATTTCAAAACTAATTTCTTTAATTTGGTCCGTTCTCCCAGAAGGCGTTATTAGGATGATCAGGAGTGTAAATATCTTCAGAAAAAGGTTGTGGAGAACCGGGCCGTTCTTGTGGTCTTGGATGATTTATTGGACCTTGTGACAGACGATTTTGACTTTTTGATACTAATGCTGGATTGACTGATTTTTCTGATCCTGGAATTTGTGGCTCTGCCTGGAATCCTATATTGAATCTGATTGAAACTACAGTTTTTTTATTATTTCTTTGAGTAGGTGGTTCATCTCGTGGCAATCCATTAATTGAAGGATTTCGGTTGGACTGTGAACTCAGTTCTGTAAGAAAACAGAATAAATCAAATTTTGAGGGTTTTCAGGTACTTTTTGAAGTTTAAAGTAAGATATAAATAAATTACTAAATTCTAAATAAATTATGTTTGAAAAAAGTATCCCCGAATTTGAAGGCCTGTTACAAGGGGAACCTAGACTCTTAGAAATTTTGTTTAGATTCATACTCCACCCAGTAATAGGTCACTACCAAAATTGTAATATGCTAAAGTAATAAGATGCGCTTTTCAGTTTTTCTCGAGAAAAAAGGCTTTGAAAAAATCAAAGAACGGTTCGATCAGGCGGCAGCGCTCCGAATTTGTAACTGGAAAGTCCGGGTTCGGTTCCTGCTGCCAGCATTTTATGCCACTTTTTTCACTTGAATTTTTTTGTAATTGACTATCAAATTTATTTAAATTGAGCCAAGATATTAATTAATACGTCATCTTTATACGGAAAAAGAGCGAATTCTTATTTGAAACCTTTAAATTTCTCGGAAGATAATTGTTTTTTACTGCAATGTTAATAAAACTTAGTGCAACAGAATTAAAGGTTAATTGATTTATTAAAAAATCCACCCTCACATAATAAACAAAACGAAGTTCAAACTTGAGTAGGAATGCAAAATCGGAACTTTTTACTGCAAAATTTGTTTGCAGTATAATAATTTATTATTTTCAAACGCAAATTATACTCACCAATGGAATTAAAGAAAACCACAAAGACAAGAAGCAGAGTCGAAAATATAAGACTCATTTTCTAGAATTAAAGAAAACTGATTATTTTAGAATTTCTGGACTCACTGACAGTTTTTGAAGAACGGCTCGCTATATATACAAGGCACTAGAAAATGATTAATGAGCATATTATTTAACAATAAAACACGTTAGATAATTCAGAACGAGATTTTCATTACATTTATACGAAATCTGAAGTCTTATCAATTTTAACCAATGCCTTATGTCATCCTTTTACATTTTAGCCTATTCTATTTTGAAGTAAAGATTGTCGAACTTGAATGATTTTAGATTAAAATTTCGAAAATCAGACAATTTCAAAATGTTCAACATTGAATAACCTCAGATTGGAATTCTGAAGACTGAATCATTATGTATTTAAAGAATTTAAAATTGTAATGATTCTAATTGAGAGCGTTCAAAATTAATTAATTTAATATTAAAAACTTTTGAATTTACATAATTTTTTATTCGAAGTGATTAAAATTTAACAATTATTTCAATTAATTTTTTCTGAAAAAAGATCTTCTCCTTTCGCTCCGCTGGGAATCGAATCTCAGAACTGCCGATTGCCGGTCGGGTGCTTTCCCATTAAGCTACTAGAGTGATCGAGAGAAGAAACTTTTTTATGAAAATACGCGCATTATTTTGCAGGATGGTACAAGTTAAATTTTTCAAGGAATCTGTATTATCATCAGAGAATAACAGAAATTTGTAAGGTCTTTTCAAACTAGATGAAGATGTGAATTAAAAATTATTTTAATTAATTTTCTCTGAAGAAAGATTTTCTCCTTTCACTCCGCTGGTAATCGAACCCCAGAACTTCCGATTGTCGGTCGGGTGCTTTCCCATTAAGCTACTAGAGTGATCGAGAGAAGAAACTTTTTTCAGAAAATACACGCATAATTTTACTAGATGGTACAAGTTAAATTTTTCAAGGAATCTGTATTATCATCAGATAATAACAGAAATTTGTAACGTCTTTTCAGACTACATGAAGATATGAATTAAAAATTAATTCAATTAATTTTCTCTGAAGAAAGATCTTCTCCTTTCGCTCCGCTGGGAATCGAACCTCAGAACTTCCAATTGCCGGTCGGGTGCTTTCCCATTAAGCTACTAGAGTGATCGAGAGAAAAAACTTTTTATGAAAATACGCGCATTATTTTGCAGGATGGTACAAGTTAAATTTTTCAAGGAATCTATATTATCATCAGATAATAACATAAATTTTTAACGTCTTTTCAGACTAGATGAAAATATGAATTAAAAATTATTTTAATTAATTTTCTCTGAAGAAAGATCTTCTCCTTTCGCTCCGCTGGGAATCGAACCTCAGAACTTGTGATTAACGGTCGGGTGATTTCCCATTAAGGTACTAGAGTGATCGAGAGAAGAAACTTTTTTCAGAAAATACACGCATAATTTTGCTAGATGGTACAAGTTAAATTTTTCAAGGAGTCTGTATTATCATCAGATAATAACAGAAATTTGTAACGTCTTTTCAGACTAGATGAAGATATGAATTAAAAATTATTTCAATTAATTTTCTCTGAAAAAAGATTTTCTCCTTTCACTTCGCTGATGATCGAACCCCAGAACTTCCGATTGTCGGTCGGGTGCTTTCCCCTTAAGCTACTAGAGTGATCG
The DNA here is from genome assembly GCA_932195095.1 of Andricus curvator. Lineage (NCBI taxonomy): Eukaryota > Metazoa > Arthropoda > Insecta > Hymenoptera > Cynipidae > Andricus > Andricus curvator. The sequence goes on from CAKNYM010053411.1 coordinate 110,193, forward strand.
AGAGAAGAAACTTGTTTCAGAAAATACACGCATTATTTTGCTAGTTGGTAAAAGTTAAATTTTTCAAGGAATCTGTATTATCACCAGAGAATAACAGAAATTTTTAACTTCTTTTCAGACTAGATGGAGATATGAATTAAAAATTCTTTCAATTAATTTTTTCTGAAAAAAGATGTAAAGTAAGAAAGTAAATGATTTTCTGATAATAAAGGCAACAATATTTTATTCTTAACATTTTGACCAAATTTTTTGAAAATATGAATAATGTCAAATAATAAATAAAATAAAAAAATATTAAATGTATTTATCTATTAATAAAGATTCAGAATTTTCTGCACCATCATTTTATCAAATTAAAATTTCCAAATAAGTAACTTTATTTGATGATCAAATTTATTTCTGAATGTTTCTAAACATTATTGATAAAAAATAAAAATGTGATTTTATTGATGTTTAATATTGGAAAATAATTCTGTTCACAAAATTTTACTATCAGTCAATAATTTCTAAACTTTTTACACATTCAAAGTGATGAGAAAAATTAAATTATGGACAAAACTTAGAATATCTTTGTTTACGAAATATATAGAGTGTAGGCATCGATAATAACTTTTTGAACATAATCTAGATTTTTGAAGATTTTTAAATAAAATTTTGAAGTTTTTTAAGGATCTTGAAGGTTTTAAGATAATTAATTTTTTTAAGACTTCTCGGAAATTTAAAAAAAATTTATTTTACAAAATTTATTGCAAGAGATTAATTGACAAGATTTTGAAGCATTCCAAAAGATTGCCAAAATCATGAAAGAAGATTCTGGAAGATTTAAAGGCAATTTTTTTAATTTTGCCCAACTTTTCCAAAATTTTAGGAAAAGTTCAAATTATTTCAAAAGGTTTTTACAAGTTTTTAAAAATTCCAAAAATAATCACAAAAATTTCAAAAAACTTGTAATGAAATAAAATGTATATTTTTGAAGATTTCGATATTAAATTTTGAAGTTTTTTAACGATTTTGATAGGTTTCAAGAAAGTGATTCGTTATTTTTTAAAATAATGTTATGAGAATATTTGGAAAGATTATAAGACATTACAAAAGAATTATAAAATTGTAAAAAATGAATCCAGAAGATTTTAAAATAATTTTAGAAATAATTCAAGTCAGTTCAAATGATATTCAGTAATATTAGGAATTTTGAAGAGATTAAAAATATTTTAAAACTTTGAAGGATTTCCGAACATTTATGAAATTTTCTTAAATTTTCTCCAACCTTCAAAAAGTCTTAGATATCCTTCAAATTAGTCAAATTTTTTCTAAAATTTCGTGAAAACCATGTAAAATAAAAATAAAAATCTTAAAAATGTTCTAGATTCTTTTTCCACATAACTGAAATCTTTAAAAAACTTTTTGAATTTTCTCATTCGAAATTTTTATTTTCTATAGAAAATTATTTTTTTCCTTCAAATCATAATAATTTGCCAAATTTTTTATTCTAGACTGAAAAATCTTTTTTGGTTGCAAGTTCAACAATTTTGTTGGAAATTCGTCTTTTTGGTTCAAAAATTGATGTCTTTTGGTAGAAATTTCATCTTTCTTTTCATTAAAATTGCAAATGTTTGGTTCAAAATTGAAATCTTTTTTGTCTGAGGCTTCAACTATTTTCTTTAAAATTGTTTATTTTTAATATAAATCTTTTTGAATGAAAATAAAAACTATTTTTTAGTTTAATCATCAACTATTATATTTTTCGTTGTGAATTCACCCTTTTTCGTTGAAAATTTAATTACTTGGATCAATCTAATGTTAAACTGCTTTGTTAAAAATTCACTTGTTTGGTTAAAGATTCAGCATTTTAGTTCAAAATTCATCTTTTTGAATTGAAATTCTATGTATTTTGTTGAAAATTCGTCTTTTTTAACAAAAAGTTAATCTTCCTGGTTCAAAATTCATCTTTTTGGTTGAGGATTCTACTATTTGGTTGACATTTTGTTAGGAATTCAGCTGTTTTTTATTCAAAATCCAAATCTTTAGGGATTAAAATATATATGTTGAAGATTCGTTATTTTACTTGAGAATCAAATTTATCTTTTTTGGTAGAAAATTCATGTGTTTGGTTTATATCCAATTATTTAGATAAAAAATCATTTTTTTGTGAAAATTTGTATTTTCGGATTGAAAATTAAACTTCTTAGTAGAAAATTCGTCTCTTTTGGAAAATATTTGATTTTTTTTAGTTAAAATTACAACTAGTTGAAAATTAATCTTTTTTGGTAGAAGATTCAACTATTTTGTTGGAAATTCATCTTTTTCGATGTATTCAACTGGTTTTTATTTAAAATAAAAACATTTTTTGATTTAAATATTAACTATTACATTTTTGTTGACAATTCACCTTTTTTGTTTGAAAATTCAACTATTTGGTTGAGGATGAAGTTTTTTTCGGAATTTTAATTTGACATATCTGAAATTTTCAAAAATCTTTTTGAAACCTCTAAAGATTCTCAAGGGAATAATATTTATATAACCTTCAAAACAAATATACAAATGAAACTAAAAAATAAGTATTTATTTGAAATTTTTATTTTGTGTTCAAATTATTTCACCTTTCCAATCGAGAACGGTACGGAACGTTGAAAATTAACCAAATCCGAACTTCATTTAAAACTGAAAAAGAGTTTGATTTTCGAGAGCTGTGATATTAAAACTTTTTTATATTTAAAACCTCTACAATTTCAATTATTTTAGGTAAATTTGAATCATTTGAAATTTTCCAGATTCCTAAATTGTTGATGATAATTTTCAAAATTCAACCATTTCAATTTTAATCGCAACATTAAAACTTATGAAAGAAAAAAAGAAAAAATTGAGAACTCTAAAATTGTAAACTTCCAAATTGAAAAAAAAATTATTGAATTACTGAGGTATCAATAAATTTGAGACAGTTCTATTCTTACCTTTTTTCTATTTTAAACAACAAAAGTTTGACCTTTTAAATTTTAAATCGACTAATTGTCAACACTTCATTTAGAATTTCAATTCATTCTTAAAATCTTTTAATTAAATATATTTTTAGTTTTAAATAAATAATTTTTTTAATCTTCAACATAAAATTGGACAGTTTTAAGATGTATTACATTGAAAATTACAAATTAAAAAAAGATACAAAACAAGATCGCTATAATTCCAATTTTTGAAATTTAATTTTCAATGCCTAGTTTATTTTCTCAATTTTTCGTTGTCTTTCAATTTGATATTCTACGATTTCGAAACATTTTTCAAACCCAACAATAAATTGTGTACGGTTAAAATTAGAACCAAACAATTCAGAATATTTAAATAAAAATTTATTAAAATTAAAACTAATTAAAATTGAAACCAAACAATTTTGTATATTTCAAACTAAAATTATCAAATTCAGAACGTTTAAAATCATATAAATTCTAATTGGAAGCTTTCAAAATTATTGAATTTAAACTTAAAGCATTCGAAATGAAACAATTCCAAACTTCTTTTAAAAATTGAAACATTCTTAAATTAGGATCTTGAAATTAAGTCGTTAAAAATTATTTATTTCCAAATTGTCCATTATGTTTTGAAAAATTAGGTAATTTTAATCTAAAGTACTTTAGAAAAAATCATAAAAGCCTTGCTCACTGTTTATATTTATAAACAAACATTATATCACAATATGATGTATAAAAAATAAAAATAAACTAAAAAATAAAAATAAATAAACCTGATTGGCAAGGTTGTTTGTTGTTTAATCTGTAGACATATGTTAATATACTTTGTTATTTGACATAGTTTGTTCAATAATATAGATTCATACCATGAAACGTAGGACAGAAAGTCCTTGGGCATAAGAGTAATTCCATGTCAAATAATCTGAAAAATTTCAGTTATTGTTAGTAATTTTGATGAAAATTCTAGAATCGTTCTCTTAGGTGTTGAAAGAAAAATCCAAAAATAATTTTTGAAAAAATCAAAAAACTTAGGAGGTACTGAAAATTGAACATTTTGGTCCTTTTTTTCTTAAACTTTCATAACTTTGGTGATTTTAGTGATATTAAGGTCTATTTCTTTGTAAATTATTTGCAAAATTTATTCATTTGTAAGATTAGTTTCTGAAAAATCCAAGAAGTCTTTACAATTCTTTTGTTCAAATTTTTTTTTCAAAACTGCATTCCATTATGAATAGTAATTCACAAAAATATAGACCTCAATATCACTGAAATCACAAAAGTTATGAAAGTTTAAGAAAAAAAGGGCCAACATTTTCAATTTTGAATATCTCCTAAGTTTTTTGATTTTTTCAAAAATTATTTGGGGATTTTTCTTTTAACACCTAAGAGAACGGATTGTAGAATTTTCATCAAAATTACTAACAATAGCTGAAATTCTTCAGATTATTTGACATGGAATTGCTCATAATTGAAAATTATGTTTAATTACTAAAAAAACTGTGCTATATATAGCAAATTTTATTTTATAATGGACATCTACATTTCAAGACGTTCAATTTCAACTATCCCTGAAAAATATCGGACTATAAGTAATGTTTTCACCATAGTGGTCTAAAAATGAAATTTCTTCATTTATAATATTTTTTTAAGCACTGATAACCAAAAAACGACACTTCAAAATATCAAATTTTATTTTTTTATCTACACCGACATGCCAAATCCTTCAATTTGAGCCATCTTCGAAGACAATTGATCTAAAAGTATTGAATCAAGAAAATATTTGTCTCAATATGTACGTGATTAGAGAATTTTAAGGTTCTTCGTTGAAGTGCATTTTCTTGAGACGAGATGATTTTCAACCAAAATTAATTTAATTTTCAATTAAAAAAGACTTAACAACAATAAATCAAAAATCTCGAACCAAAAGTGGTATGGTTTAATTTTCAACTGAAATGATGAATTAAAAAAAAAATGAATTTTTAACATAAGAGTTAAACTTTTATTCGAGTAGTTGCATTTTCAACCAAAAAGATGAATTTATGACCAAGAAGATTAATTTTCTATCCAAAAAGGACGAATTATTAACAAAATGCATACATTTTTATCCAAGTGGTTGATGTTTCAACCAAGAAATTGATTGTCTACCAAAAAGGATGAATTTTCAATCAAACAGTTGAATTTTCAACCCGAAAATATGAGTTTTCAAAAAAAGTTTATTTTCAACCAAATAGTTGGATTTTCAACCAAATATTTAATATTTTAGTTTAAAAAACTTCATTTTAATCCCAAAAAAACGAATTTTCAACAAAGAAGTACGATTTTAAAGGAAAAAGATAAATTTACAAATGAAATTATGAATTTTCAACCTAAAAAGATGAATCTTCAACAAAAAATGTAATATTTTATATTTCAACCGAAAACGATTTTAATTCAAAATCAAAAACAGTTGAATTGAACCAAGAAAGACGAATTTTCAAAAAAATAGTTAAATCCTCAACCAAAACTTCCTCCAAAATACCTAGATGCGACATTTTTTTTAAACCCACTTTTTAAATAATGAAATTATTTTTTAACGTTGTGAAATTGTTATAATCAAACGAAGAGTTCGATCAAGAAACGGAAAACCCCTTTGGATTAGTCTCGGAAATATCTAAATGCGTTTTTTTTCGTTCGGACGCTTAGTTTGTTTATAATTAATTACGGTAAATTGTTACTGTGCAATTATTATATTTGTTTATAAAAGTTGCAAAAATTAAAAAAATAATGTAATTGTTCAAAAACTAGTTTTAAAAAGCACGTTTAGATATTTCCGAGACTAATCTATTCGATTATCATGTTTTGCAAAGTTTGAAATTATTAAAAAATGATTTAATTGTTTAAAAAATGGTCTAAAAAAGGTACACCTAGATATTTCGGAAAGGAATCCAAAGGTGTTTTCGTTTTTTTATCGGACGCTTTGTTTGTTTATAATAAATTACAAAAGTTTGCAATCTATAGACATACGAAACTTCATAATCGTCAAATATAGCCTTATTTACTCTAGTCAGTGAAAACTGATTTGTTTAAAATTTTTGAACAGGTGACCGATAATTTCTTGAAACCTCGCTGATATATATATATATATGTGTGTGTGTGTGTGTGTGTGTGTGTGTGTGTGTGTGTGTGTGTGT
>CAKNYM010053412.1:0-59749 GCA_932195095.1 Andricus curvator
CGCTATACAAATTTTTCATTTAAAAGACCGTGTACGCCTAAAAGTAAAACAGGATATGAATTATGATATCGGTTTTAAGAAATTTAATAATTTTTTTCTAGAAAATACCTTGAATAAAATATAAATATTCGAGAGGTATGAACTTGAGGCGTATAATCTCTGAGATAAGGAATATAAATATACTATATAATCTGATGAAGAACCAGAATATCATTTAGTTAAATTTTTCATCCGAATTTTCATCAAGACATTACCAAGTTCTTCCTCTAATTAGAAAGAATGAGGATTGTTTCTATTTTCGTCTTGTCGTTGGCGGCTATCCTCAATTTGATTGGTGAATATGATAAAACAATATATATATATATATATATATATATATATAATTTCATGTGCCTTTATGAAACAATACCCAAAACAAAATTCGTGCGATTTATTCCGCATTATATTTTAATTGCTATTTTATTTCGAACTTTAATTTATTTTTTCCCAAGTAACTAAAAATTCTATCTGAATTTATTCTGGGGAAATCCTATTGCTACGGCATTCGTACCATATGTGCGCGTGCACATATGGTTCACTCCTACGGGATCATCCATTTTTTAAGTAAGGCGATTCAGGGTTGAAGGGGTTTAATAAAGCCTCACTGTGCATAAAGAGGAGGGGACTAAAAAGTCTTCCTTAAGAAAAAGTAAAAAAAAAAATAACAATATCGAAAGATATCACAACTTGCAAGGGGACCTTTAGGTATGCCTTTTTGTTTGAATTGATACTCTCCTCAATGAAAGGTACGTACCAGAGGTTTCCTGAGAAAAATCAAGAAGACGCAATTTTGAGCCGTCGGTAGCTCCCTGGTAGAACGCTCGGCTGATAGCCGCAAGGTTGGGCGTTCGATTCTCGCTATCCTCACATTTTTTCTTTGTCAAAATGCTTCTTTATTTCATTTTCGAATTGTATTTACTGAAATTATACCATGCAAAGATTATTTATTCCTTATTAAAAAAAAAAAAAAACTCTTTTTATCTTATTTTTACTATCACTCATTTGGACAATTGTGCATTTTATTACAATTCTTCATTCGTCAATAGTTTCTAGTATTCATATTTTTGAATTAAATTAGGAACAAAGTGTTTCAAATGATAATTTCAACAATAAATACAAAATTAAAATGTTAAAATGCATGTATGATGAGATGCTCAAGCTGGACGATAAAGGTTTATCGAATTGCACCACCAAAGTAATTCCGCCAAAGAGTACTCCTTTGATCCAAACTTGTGACATTTATTTTTACAGGCAGGTAAAAAATTTTATAAAGCGTCTTCAAAATTGTTCTTACTTGATTGAACATAATCGCGAAATAAATTCCCGTGAGGATAGTATAAAAAGACATTCAATTGTTCACCATCAATTATCTTCTCCGATATTTTGTAATTGGTTGCATTATGCTTGGTATGCTTCGAAACTCTGTGATAAACTCTGGGTAAAAGGTGAACAAAGAGGAATTGTTTAAAAAAGGGTAAAAGAGGAAAACATAAGGAAAACTTTTTCTCCCTCTTTTTTCCTTTGTCCCTAATGATCCGATTAAACTAATTTTTAGAAACATGTTTCTCTCGTTTGAAGCCTTTTAGTGCAATTTAGGTTTATGTTTTTAAAGCTTTTTCTGAAATGAATCCTCTGTTTCTTGTTGCAGAGTTAGGTTCACAATTCGAATGTTTACCTAATGGCGAGCCTATTCCTGGTGTTCCTCGTGGCGGAACTTCTGATTCTCCTGAAGGGTCTTCTCCTGCCAGACTTCATTCTCTGCGTTCTCCGGTCAGGTCTCCTCCTCCTGCTGAATCTTCACATCGTGCCAGGTCCAGATCTCCTCCTGCCATTCGTGCTTCATTCTGCCTAAATGGACTTACGATTGAACAACTTAGATATGTTCGGCTTATTCCGCACACGAATCCGAACCGGCGATTTGAAATTCGAAGACACACTTTTCCTCGCGATGCACCAGTTCAAGTGAGAGGAAAATATAGTGTTGCTGCGCCCGTGCCAACCGGAGAACATTCGGTATTATCAACGTCCAATGGTGACGTCTTTGCAATATTAGAGAGAAATAATACATTTCTTCGTGGAATATATACAATGAAAAATGGCTACCAGAAACGGATAAAAATAAACATGTACAGCGGCGAGGTTCAAGAGATCACCACCGAGGAAATGAAGGAGCTTCCTCTAACTAAAGATCACCCGATCTCAAGGAACTTCAAAACAATAATTATAGACGACGTTCACCAACATTAATTATATATTTTTTGTAATGTATAAGTAAAATATCAGGTTGGTTGTCTAAATACAGTTTCAAAATTCTCTGAACTTTCCCCAATTTTTCCAAGCCCAACTTATCTTTTTCCCTATACATTAATATTCAAAGACCAGCATTCTAATTTTGTAACATTTTAACTTCGAAGCTTTTATAATCGCAAAAAAACAATACCAGATTAAATTTTGAACCAAGAGGGTTAATTTTCCACTAGAAAAGACGAATTTTCAACTAAAAAGTCAGTTCGAGAAGCGGGCGTCAAGCGCCCTGAACTGAGGGTTTCATAGGAATAGGTGCGGTTGAGATGTTTTTTTTCAAGTTTCAATTTCGTAGGTTATTTCTGAGTTAAATTCTTAAATAATTTTCAGAATGTTTCCCATAGGAGTTTACAGAGAAATTGTTTTCTTTTTAAGAGAATTTTTGATATTTGTGTGCTGCTTTTTAGCCAAATTTGAGTAATCTTTAAGAATTTTTGAATCAAAAGGCTTGAATTGTCGTGATTTTGCATAGCAACGCTATGATGAGTATTCAGATCAAGGTTCTCAGTAGCTTGCCTTGCATTAGACGCTTGAAACACATCTAATAGTTTTTGCGCTAGAGTGGCAATGGACTGCCAGCCAGTTTTGTAAGAGGCTATGAAGGATATGACAAATCTCGTTTACCTCGGTAGATTAGCTGATGTGACCACCAGACCGGCAATCTCTAGACCTAGGTTTGCATCCCATCGGAGTTGGAAAGGGATTCCTTCAAACGAAGAATAACTATTGATTCCATGGACTTATCCTTTTCTTGGTAGGTTCAGGTCTCGCTACTGTACAGCACAGTTTGTATAAATATAGAATTATATATTGCCCTCCTAATGTTACCTAATATATTTTTTTTCTTCCGATAATGCATCCTGCTCTACCGATGCCCTTCTTACTTTTGTTTATAAGTCTATCTAACTCACCATCTATCTTTCCGTCGGTAGTGAATAGGCTACCAAGATACACGTACTTATCAACTTGTTCTATCCTCTTATCGTATAGGGAAATGTTGCACATTTTTTTCTCACTCTTTCCTTCGAATGCCATAATTTTTTTTCTGTTTACGTTAATTTTGAGGCCCGTCTTTTTCATGCTTGTATTTAGTTCACTCAACATTCTTTGCGAGTTTTCATCTGACTCTCCCATAAAAATCTTAATATCTGCGAACGATAACCCACGTACCCTCACTGTCCCGAGACCTACACCCTCTTCGTCGAAGGGAGCTATTCTTAGACACTTGTCTATGAATATAATGAATAGTTGTGAGAAAATAGCGCCTGAGTTACATCTGCAAATTTAATTAACAAGACTACATGCTAGAATGAGTATTTCATGTTTAAATCGTAAAAAAAACATTGAAAATCAACAAATCGAATGTGTGGGAAAACGAAACAAGATGCAATAAAAATTGCAACCAAAATTTTAAAAACAAAATTGCTGAATCAATATCAATACCTTTTTTCAACATGTTTTTGGGTGTTTACAAGGCTGGGAATGGAAACCCCCCCTTCCCATACAAAATGTCCTAATATGCAAAATTAAGGCGGTTTAGTATATTTTATCATTTTAACTCTGAGTTGGAACAGGGAATTGGTGAAATAATCGTGAAGAATTATAATTGTCATTTTCAACTGGAATTTTCGTAAAAAATTATAATTTGCCTTCGGCAAAGGAAATTTTGGACATGGAACGGAAATTTTAGAGAATAATTTTAATTCTGATTTAGAAACGAATTTAAAAAATCTGTGTTCAAATTAAGAGTTATAATATTATCTCCAATTTTCCCTGTTCTAAATCGGAAAGATTTGGAAACTTTTGAAATGTTTAGAAATCTCTGAACGTCGTTAGAACTCATTCAAATCTTTCAAACTTTTTCAAATTTTTCGAAAAAAATTAACAATTCACCAAAAGAAAATAGGGAAATAACCGGGAATTTGAAATCTTTCATCAGGTAGACACTATACATTTTCTATTTAAAAGATGGATTGCGCTGAAGCGTAAAAGATTATATAAATTGTGATGTCAGTTTTAACGAATTCAGTAATAACAGGTTTCAATGTTGGTAATGCAAAAATTAGGGAGAAGTCAGATTTTTTTAAATTACTTTTGTCATTGAAGTTCAGCCACTATAGTTTAAAAAAGGGGGCAAACGAGGAATTTATTTAAAAAGGGAAGAAGAGGGCAATAAGGGAAGAATTTGGAATCTGGGGAAGAGAATACGCAAGGAAAACTGTTTCTCCCTCTTTTTTCCTTTGTCGAACAGCTGACTTTAATGACCTGATTACACTAATTTTTTAAAAGGTAGGAAGACTTTCTTCGAGTTTATGTTTTCAAATATTTTTTATAAATTGAATCCACTGTTTCTTATTGCAGAATTGAGTTCGAATTTAGAGTGTTCACCTGATGGGGCCCATATTTCCGGTGTTCCTCGTGGCAGCCCTTCTCATTTCCTGAGCAGTCTTCTCCTGCCAGACGCCATTCTCAGCGTTTTCCGGTCATATCTCCTCCTTCTGCCGAATCTTCTCTTCGTGCCAGGTCCAGACCTCCTCTTGCCAGTCGTTCTTCTATGCACCTAAGTAAATTGAAAATTTAACAACTTAGTTCTGTTCGGCTTATTCCCCACAAGAATCCGAACGGGCGATTCGAAATTCGAAAATACACTTTTCCTCGTGATGCACCAATTATAGTGAGAGGAAAATATAGTGTTTCTGTGCCCATGGAACAATAAATTTATTCATGGAATATATACACAATTTCAAAAGAAATTTTCAAATAATAATAGTAGACGACTTTCAGTCACAACATTAGTTTAATTTTTTTTTTGTAATGTGAAACTGAAATATCAGCTTGGCCGCTAAACTTCATTCTCAAAATTTGCTCACTTTTCCCTAAGTTTTCCCTGGCGAATTTTTCCTTTTCCCTAACCAAATCATTTATAATCGTGATGAAAAAATACCATATAAAAATGTATTAAATTCTTTTAATTAAAAAATATGACTTTTGAACATAGCACTTCTCAGCTTAGTTGGTAAGAACACCGGGCCGAATTCAAGTGGAGGTAGAAAGGAATTTTTTACAACTAAGAATAAGATTCATTTTGAACTAAAATAATGAATCTTCAACCAAAAAAAGGAGTTCTTAACAAAACGCGTTTACTTTTGAACTAGGAATTTAATTTTACAAACACAAAAGGAGGCTTTTCAAACAAATATATAAAAGTTACATTTCTGCAAGCGAAACAAATTATGAACAAAAAACGAATTTGAAACAAAACAGATAAATTTTCAACCAAAGAAACTGTGTTTAAATATAGTGGCTCAGTTTCAGTTAGAAGAGTAATTAAAAAAAATATTTTCACGCAAAGAGATGAATTACATGAGATTACACAAGATAATAGGAAATTACTCGAGATTACATAGATTACATGGATTCTGAAAGATAATCAGATGAATTGGAAATATTGGAAAACTTTTCAAATGCTTAGAAATCTTTAAAAGTCGTATAAATTATTTAAATCTTTTGAACTCTTCTAAATTCTCCTGGAAAAATTAACAGTTTACCAAAATTAAACCGGAAATAACCTGTAATTTGAAATCATTCATCGGGTAACACTATATAAATTTTCCATGCAAACCATCTAGTACGCCTAAAAGTAAAAGATGATATTAATTGCGATATCAGTTTAAAAAAATTTAATAATCTTCCTTTCTTGAAAACGACTCTAATGAAATGTAAATATCTGAGCAGGACAACCTAAACGCTGATAATATCTGCGATAACGAATACAAGATATACTGTATAATCTGATGAAGGAGAGGATTATCAATTAGTTGAATTTTTGAGCCAAATCTTCGTTAATACAAAAATTAAGTTCTCCTCTAATTAGAAAGGATGAGGATTGTTTCTACTCTCGTCTTGTTATTGGCGGTTATCCTCAATTCTATTGGTAAATATAATAATAAAATATGTCTTTAATTTTATGAATATTTTTCAAGCTATACCCAAAACAAAATGCGTGTGATTTATTCTACATTATATTCTAATTGCTATTTTATTTTGAACTTCCATTGAGTTATTCTCAAGTGTCTACGTTTTCAATCTGAATTTATTCCGGGAAAATCCTGTTGCTACAGAATTCGTACCATATGTGCGCGCGCACATATGTTACACTCCTACGGGGTCATCCATAGCATAAGTAAGACGATTTAGTGTTAGAGGGGTTTAATAGAATCTCAGGATTTCTTTAAGAAAGGGTGAAGGAGGGGAATAGCGAAAAGTGGGTAAAATTTGTGCACGAGAATACACAAGCCAACCCCCCCCCCCCCTCTTTTTCCCGTTGTCTCTAATGACCCAATTACACTAATTTTTGGAAACATATTTCTCTTGTTTGAATTCTTTTTGTGCAATTTAGGTTTATGTTATGAAAGCTTTTTCTAAATTGAATCCTCTATTTTTTGTTGCACAGTTAAGTGCACCGTTTAATTTTTTTACCCAATGGTGAACCTATTACTGGTGTTTCTCGTGGCAGACCTTCTGATTCCCCTGCCAAACCTCATTCCCCGCGTTCTCCGGTCAGGTCTCCTCCTCCTGCTGAATCTTCTCCTCGCGCCAGGTCCAGATCTCCTCATGCCAGTACTTCTTCTATCCGCCTATTATATTATTTTTTATTAGCAATTCGAACTCGAAAATTCATTGCCTCATCTACCCAAAACCGTCACGCATCTCTATCCTGTGCATCCTCCATCCAGTTTGAGAAATCATGTCCCATTTCTTTCAGATCATCCCTTACATTTTTTTCCCATCTGCTTCTCGGTCTGCCTAGAGGTCTCTTAACGGACGGTTTCCCTCCTAAAACTTGCGCCACTGTTCTTTCATTGCCCATTCTTGCTACATGCCCCGCCCATCTTCATTTACGCGCCTTCATTACTCTATTAATACTTGCTGACCCGTGGAGAGCATGCACCTCACCATTATGCAGTTTTCTCCATTCACCAGTCTCTTCGTCCCTCTTTGAACCATAGATTTTTCTAAGTACTTCATTTTCGAAAACTCTAAACCTATTCTCCTCTCCCTTCGTCAGCGCCAACGTTTCACACCCGTACATGATGACCGGCATTATAATCCTTTTCTAAATTCTTACTTTGGTGTTTCTAGATAGCGATCGCGATTTTAGTAGCGTGTTTGCTGCATAATAGCACCCATTGTCAGCGTGCAGCCGCGCGTTGATTTCCGTTTTAATGTTATTTTCGCTACTTGTACCTTTGGCTTTTGTGATCAAGATTTCTGCATTTTTAGCTACGGTTTTCTTGATCATCTCCTAGTGAGTCGAGATCATCCGCATACCCAAGAATTTGTATTATCCCATTGAAGGTAGCACCGGTCGGATTCGCTTGTACTTGTCTGACCACTTTTTCTGAAACTAAGTTGAAAAGAGCGCACGGAAGTGCATCGCCCTGTTTCAGGCCATCGCGGATCGAAAACTCTTCAGATACATTCGTGCGCGTATAATAGAGTCGTAAGCTTTTTTGAAATCGATAAATAGCTGATTTACTACTTCATTAAATTCCCATTTCTTTTCTAACAGTTGTGTAATTGTATACATTTGATCACTCGTAAATCGGTTTCGGCGGAATCCACACTGGTAATCCCCAATGATTTACTCAGCAAAAGGAGTTATTCTACTTAAGGTTACATTGGACATGATCTTATAGCACGAAGGCAGAAGTGAAATTCCCCGATAATTGTTACAGATCGTTTATCGCCTTTTTTAAAGATGGGAATAATAATAGAGGTATTCCATTCCTCCAGCATGCGTTCTGTTTTCCAAACTGCGCGTATTAATTTACAAATTTGCCTTGTAAGGCAAGGGCCTCCATTTTTTATCAGTTCTGACGGAAGGTCGTCGATGTCCGCCGCTTTGTTATTTTTTAACTTCTTTATGGCCATTTCTATTTCTACATCAGTAGGATCATCAATTCATAGATCGGAAGTGTGGATTTCACCGAGATTACCTTCAGCGGGGGCTTCACGTACATTTAATAGCTTATCGAAATAGTTTTTGCATGAATTCAGTCTCTCTGTCGCCTCGGTTCCTAGATTGTCATTTTCGTCCCTCATTACTTCCGTTCTACTTTGAAAGCCTTTCCTTATAAAATTGATTCTCCTGTACATCTCACGCGGGTTATTTTGTTTATTATGCATTTCTATTGCTAGTATTTTATTCTTTTCCCACTCCCTATTCTTGGATCAATAAAGCCTATTTGTACTTTTACTAATCTCGAGATACTTCTTATGTGTTTGATTGCACTTATTTTGTAAACTAATTAGTTTGGCCTTCCGACGTTTTTCAAACCAAAGTTTGCACTCTTCGTCAAACCATGGTTTGCTTTTAATTACTTTCTTCAAACCTATAGTAAGTTTTGCGGCTGTCTTTATCGCCTTTTTCATATTGCTCCACAGGGTTTCCGAGTCCACCTCGTAATTATCGTTATCGTCTCTCTGTTCTTGGAGAGCGGCGAAACTATTAGAAATCTCACTTGATAATTTGATGTTTCTGTTGGTGTTTTAAACTTATCTATATTGAAACGAACTGTTGGCTCTGTGCGGCTTGTTTTCTTACTCAACGCTAGCCTAGATCTTAGCTTTACTATCACGAGAAAGTGGTCTGAATTTAAATCCGCTCTCCTGTACGATCTTATATCGAGAATATTTGTATGAAGTATTCTGCCAATTAGAACATGTGATTTTGACAACGAGGTTCTTTGAAGCTGCAAAGTTTATTACTCTAGTTCCATAATCATTACTCACGTCATGCAAACTTTTCGACCCTATTGTAGGCCTATACATCGGTTCTTTTGCAATTTTTTCGTTGAAATCTCCCAATACTATTTTTGCGTCATACGTTGAGAACTTGTCAAAAACCTGTCCGATTGTTTTGTGAAAAAGATCTTTAGTGTCTTTGTCTTTGTCCTCGGTGGGGCAGTGCACGTTGATTAACACATGTTTGCTGAAATTAACCTTTAGTACAATGTATGATAACCGATCGTTAATGAATTGCATGTCGATAACCGCTTGCGAAATTCGTTTATTAATGAGAAAACCGGTCCCCAGTGTGCGCCCCTTAGCTCCCCCATTGTGAAAAGTATAGTTATCCATAGAAATTGACGAATAAACGCCCGGCCAGCAGGTTTCTTGAAGTGCAATTAAGTCAGTATTTAGACTACGAGCGTTCAGAGTTCCCGTTCTTCGATATTTTACTGTAGTTATTTGTTGTTGCAAGTTAGCGATGATAATTTCGTGGAAATCCGCACATTAGGATCCTATTCCGATCGTAGGTGAGTGTACCGTCCCAGCAGTGATAACCCCCCTAACTCTCTGTGTCTAGGTATGGGAGCTTTCCGACTTTGACAAGGACCGTGTCAACTTGTCGCCAGACACATTACAGTTTCATCCTCGTACCCTAACGTCCCCCTGCAAGGCAGCGCGCCTACTGGCATCAATACCCCTTTGGCCCCATACAGACGAATCATTCCACACATCCCTTTCGGGCAGTGTCATCGCTGCGGTGTCCAATGGGGCAGCAGGATTATTCCCTTACAAGATTTTTAGTTTTGGTTCGGGTAGTGTTTCTAGGTGGATACACGCTGCACCTCGGCTTGCCAGAACCCACCCATTGCGTATGAACGCGAATGGGTGAGTCCTCCCAAGCCATGGTTGTCGTGTACCTATTTTCTACCAGTGTGGGCTCACCACACCCGCGACTGGTTCCTATCGGCTGTCCGCGACTGCTTATTCTTGTATTCGCAGTTAACCTTAGGGGCTGTTCAGCCTTACGGGCCCTACCTCTATCCGCAACCTGAGGACGCGCTACGTAGTGGTGACAGGAACCCACCCAGCAGTTTATCCGCCTATATAAATTAAAAATTGAAGATTTAAGGTATGTTCGGCTTATTCCCCATAAGAAATCGAACCAGCAATTCGAAATTCGAAGATGTACAAACATGTACAGCCGCGAGATTCAAAAAATGACCACAGAAGAAATCAGGGAGTTTCCCTAAACCAAAGATCACCCAATCTCAAAGAATTTCTAAACAATAATGATAGACGACCTTCATCAGCAACACTAATTATATTTTTTGTAATGTGTAAGGAAAGTATTAGGTTAGCCGCATAACTACAGTTTCACAATTCCCTGAATTTTCCATTACCAATTCTTCTTTTTCGCTAACCATTATTGCCATCCATACCGGGCGAGAAGTTTATATATTTGGAGTTAAGTGCAGTATTGAATTTAACAAAAGAGAAGTGTTTTTCTATGAATTTATTATTCTGGCATTTGCGGATAGATCGGGGGTTGATTTTTTCTGATGTTAATACTTTATTTCGGTCGTTTTGTAAGTTCTGAAAAAAGTGGGGGCGATTTATTTTATCCCATTTATTCTAACAATTTTTGCATTTGTTCCATACATAGCTTGGATTCGAGCGGAAATTTAGTGCTTCTGAAAAGCGGATAAAGCATTCCTTTTTTTTTCTTTTGAAAGTTTTTTTTTGCTAGAGCTGCCAATCTATTGTATGAGATTAAGTCATCAACCTCTTTGCTGATCTCAATTTTTTCCAGGAAGCACCTCTCAATCTTTTGACTTTGTCACACTCTGCATCCCAACAAGGGACCGGATTATTATGTTTGAAAAATTTACTAGAGATAACTTTTCTAGGTGTGGACTCGATTATAGAATCAGTTACAGTACGCATGAAAAAAGTTTCACTCTCGTCTTGTCTTTGGTGGTTATTCTTAATCAAAGAAATTAATTTTTGACAATTGTTCCAACTTGCGAAAAATCAATTAGATTTTCAACAAACGAAGATAAATTTTTAAAACAGAAGATTCATTTTATACCAAAAAAAAAGTAGTTATATTTCCAGTTAAAAGAATTAATTTTCAACAAAAAAAAAACTAATTCACAATCTAATCTAAGAGACAAATCTTTATAAAAATATCTGAATTGTCAACACATCGACTTTAATTTTCAGCGAAAAATTTTATTATTTCAGTTTGTATTTAGGCAAAAAACGAGTAAAAAATGAAAACGGGGAATTATTTAAGAAAGAGTAAAGGAAGGAAATAAGGAAAATTTTTTCATCCTCTTTTTTCCTTTGTCTTTAATGAAAGGATTAAACTAATTTCAGAAACATATTTCTCTTGTTTGAAGTCTTTTTGTGCAATTTAGGCTTATGGTTTTAAAAATTTTTCGAAATTGAATCATCTGTTTCTTCTTGCAGAGTTAAGTTCGAATTTTGAGTGTTTACCTAATGGGGCCCCTATTTCCGGTGTTCCTCGTGGCAGACCTTCTTCTTCTTCGGCCAGACCTCGATCTCCGCGTTGTTCGATCAGGTCTCTTCCTCCTGCTGAATCTTCTCATCGTGCCAGGTCCAGATCTTCTCCTGCCATTCGCGCTTCATTCGGCCTAAGTGTACTTACAATTGAACAACTTAGATATGTTCGGCTTATTTCTCACTCGAATCCGAACCGGAGATTCGAAGTTCGAAGATACACTTTTCCTCGCGATGCACCAGTTCAAGTGAGAGGAAAATGTAGTGTTTGTGTGCCTATGCCAACCGGAGAAAAATCGGTATTATCAACGCCCCGTGGTGACGTCTTTGCAATATTGGACGGAAATGATACATATCTCCGTGGAATATATACCATGAAAAAGGGTCTCCAAAAACGGATAAAAATAAACATGTACAGTGGCGAGGTTCAAGAGATCACCACAGAGGAAATAAAGGAGGTTCCCTTAACCAAAAATCACCCAATCTCAAAGAATTTCAAAACAATAATGATAAACGACCTTCATCAATAACATTAATTAATTTTGTTCGTAATGTGTAAGTAAAATATTAGGTTGACCGGATAAATACAGTTTCAAAATTTCCTAAATCTTCCCCAATTTTTCTTTTTACCTAAACATCAATATTCAAAGACCAGCATTCTAATTTTCTAACATTTTAACTTCGAATCTTTTGTAATCGCAATACAACAATACCAGATTAATTTTCAACCAAGCAGGTTAATTTTCTACTAGAAAAGACGCATTTTCAACAAAAATGTTAGTTCATGAAGCGGCCGTCAAGCGCCCTGACTTAAGGGTTTCGTAGGAATATGTGCGGTTGAGATGTTTCTTTTTTTTTAAGTTTAAATTTCATAGGTTGGCTCTGAGTTAAATTCTTGGATAATTTTTTTTAACGTTTACCATGGGAGTTTACACTATCTTAACGAATTTCTTTTACACATGGTAACTAGTGTCTCCTCTACGCCACATTCTTTGAAAATTATCTTATTACTCACTTTCTCCATCAGTGTTTTATCGCACACCATGCGCAGGAATTTCATGCTAATTACGTTGATTTTACTCTTATTCTGTTTTTGGTAGGTCCAAGTCTCGCTATAGTACAGCATGGTCTGTATAAATGAAGAATTATAGACTGCGCTTTGAGCATTACCTAATATATTTTTACTTCCGATAATGGATCCTGCTCTACCGATAACCTTCTTACCCTTGTTTATAGGCCTATCTAACTCTCCATCTATCTTTTCGTCAGTAATAAATAGGCTAACAAAATATACGTACTGTAATTTAGGACAATTTCGTATATTGTTTTCTCACCCTTTCCTCCAAACACCATAATTTTTGTTTTATTTACTTTAATTTTGAGGCCCAAGTTCTTCATGCTTGTATTCAGTTCGCTCAACATTCTTTGCAAGTCTTCATTTGACTCTACCATAACAACCTTATCATCTGCGAATGCTAACCCACGTACCCTCACTATCCCGATATTCACACCTATTCCATCAAAAAGTGACATTTTTATACACTCGTATATTAATATAATAAATAGTCATGAAAAAATAATGTATATTGTTTGTAGGAGCCATACATTGACTTCGTACTCTTTCAGATCCCTTGGAATATTAAAAATCCTGTAAAATGAAATTCATCTTTCAAATTTTCACATTCTCATAATGAAAAGGTCTTAGTTCTATGGAAAAACTGACTATCGTGTATTTCTATATATCTACACGTGTCAAGACCCACTGAATTCGAAAAAAACAGGTTTTACGGCGGTGTCTGTCGTTGATTTTAGGGATCAAAAAGAAAAATGGTGTTTGTTAATTAGGAACAGGTAGACACTATATAAATTTTCTATTCAAAAGATGGATCGCTCATCTCTACGTATAATGCCATATAATCTGCCATGAAGGGGCTTTTGCGTTGAAGTACAATAGACGGAGGCAAGAGGGAGATGGAGAAGAGTATCTGGACTTGAAGAATCTCCTTGGAAGACCCCCCTCTTATATATGTAACACAGCTGTTAGTTTCTTGTCTTTTGCCAGATGTTATGACAAATCTTGTCCGAAACAAGAATATCAGCTCTTTCATGCTTCTCACTATTCTTGGACGCACCTCTAGGCAATCAAGAAGCTTGATAAGTAGCTCACGGTTCGTGTTATTGAATGACTTGCGGTAGTCAATCCAAGCCATAGACAGATTGTGTCGATACCTGATCGACTCCTGGGTAATACACCTGTATATTAACAGGTTCTCACTGCAACCTGCCAGCCCTCTCTTGCATCCACGTTGTTCAACTATTGCAGTCCACACCGGCTCGATAGATGTTAATAATCTCTCTTCGATGATGCCAGTGAATAGCTTGTAGCTGGTGTTTGAACAAGCTATCGGCCTCTAGTTCTTTGAACTTGACAAATCTCCGGTTTTAGGGATTAGTACCGCGCGTCCTTCCACTAACCACTGCGGGATGGGTTGTTCTCTGTTTAAAAAAACAGTAAATATTCAAGCTAGGTGCTGGTGCACTGGCGCTGAAAAGTTCTCAGTTCCAGCAATAACTTTCTTTGCTTCTTCAGCAGTAATTAGTGGACACTCTGCCTTTGGCAAAAGTTACAAAAGACTGATATACCTGAACCGTCTCCATCTAGCTGATAGGCTTCTCCATATACATGCTCCCAGAAGACTTAAGTCTCTTCGCGAATAGGCGGATTTTGAATGGCATATGACGTTTTATTGAACAAATGGGAAGGATGAGTAGAAAAGGTGGAATTTTCCTGAATCCACTTTGCTCGCCGTTCAAGGTGCTCTTTCGCTGTTGAAAGAGATCCTTTTTTTTCGTCCAGTGCTGCTTGATGGTCAACAGTTTACACTCGTTCAGCGTGTGATTTGCTTCCCTTAAGTTTGGAGACAGTGCCCTAACTGTTAAAGTGAATTTTTTATTTGATATTATGTAGCTAATCACGGACTGAACATTTGATGCATGCCGTCTCGCCGTTTTAATTTCAAACTGAAGCCGTGCAGTACGCTCGCGAGTCTTACTCAGGCGTACTGAACTATCACTACTTTTATTTTCACTACTTCTCGTAAACTACACAGTTCAGAGTACAGGGAATACCATCTTGGGAGAGCAAATCTGGAAGAGTAGTATTAGCTTCAGCTAATTCGTGCATCCTGCGAAAGACTTTTTGGTGGATATTTGTTCCCTACTTCTCATGTTGGCATTATCGGCTATCTGCAAATGTGATCTTGCTAGAACGGGTGGTATGTTCGCTGGAGGATATTGCTCTTCTAGATAAAAAGCTTCATGTTGTACATTTCAATCACTTCGCACTCGACTTAGTCCAAAGTGCGAACTTTTCTACATTGAGTTCAACTCTACTATATCAAATGCATATTATATTTATTTCTGTACTTTGGTGTGAAACTGCTTATTCAGATAGTGCAAAATAAAGTACGAATTTCTATCCAAAAAACATAAAATCAATATCCTTCAAATATTGCCTCTTATAGAAATTCCCTGACTTTTGCAAGATTCTTTGTAAATCGTTTAGGACGATGTTGTATATTGTTTTCTTACCCTTTCCTTCTAACACCATAATTTTGGTTTTATTTACGTGACTGTTGAGGCCCGTCTTTTTCATGCTTGTATTAAGTTCATTCTACATTCTTTGCAAGTCTTCATTTGACTCTGCCGTAATATCCTTAAAATTTGCGAATGCTAACCCACGTACCCTCACTGACCGCTATTCACACCTTTGTCGTGAAAGAAGGCCATTCTTAGACACTTGTCCATGAATATAATAAATAGTTACGAAAATAACGCATCCTTGCATATAACACAGTGTAGGTATACCTACATATATATTGTTTTTTTTTGCTTATAAAGTACGAATAAAGTACGAATTTCTATCCAAAAAACATAAAATCAATATCCTTGAAATATTGCCTCTTATAGAAATTCTCTGACTTTTGCAAGATTCTTTGTAAATCGTTAAGGACGATGTTGCATATTGTTTTCTTACCCTTTCCCTTAAACACCATAATTTTTGTTTTATTTACGTTAATTTTGAGACCTGTCCTTTTCATGCTTGTATTTAGTTTATTCCACATTCTTTGCAAGTCTTTATTTGACTCTGCCGTAATATCCTTAACATTTGCGAATACTAACCCACGTACCCTCACTGACCGCTATTCACACCTTTGTCGTGAAAGAAGGCCATTCTTAGACACTTGTCCATGCATATAATAAATAGTTACGAAAATAACGCATCCTTGCATATAAGCCAGTGTAGGTATACCTACATATATATTGTTTTTTTTGCTTGTAGAAGCCATCCATTGATTCCTTACTTTTTCAGAATCTTCAGACTCCCCTGAATCCAAAAAAACAGGTCTTACGATGGTGTCTGTCTGTCTTCGTTGTAGTTGTCATCTGTATACCGGTTGACTTTAGGAAGACTAATCCGATTAGTTTGTAATTTGGCAGACAGTTTTAGGGATCAAAAAGGAAAATCGTGTTCGTTAATCAGCATTTGGTGACCAACGGTTCTGGTTAACCACCAAAAAATGAAATCAAAAATTAGAAAGACTTCACGCTGGAATGCGTATTTTTTGTTGTAATCGTAAAAATAACATTGAAAATCAACAAATTAAATCTACATTTCAAATGATGAAAACAAGACCATGAAAATACGTCTGTATCAATAAAAATACATCTTTTTCGACATATTTTCAGGGTGTTCACCTGACCGGAAAATGGACCCCCCCCCCTACACCAAATTTTTTTGGGGGCTGGGAATTTTTGATTTAAAATATAAATTTGTAATATAATTAATATAATTCTCACTTGAAATACTGGATTTGTGTAAAGAATTATAATTGTCATTTTGAACTAAGAATTTTCGAAAAAAAAATTATAATTTGACTTGGAAAAGGGCATTTTGTACATGGAACGGGAATTTGTGAAAATAATTACAATTCTGATTTCGAAGAGAAGTTGAAAAATCTCTGTTCAAATTAAGAATTATAATTTTATTTTCAAATTTCCATGTTAGAAATAATTAAAATCCTTTAAACTCTTTTGAATTTTCCGGGAAAAATTAACAATTCACCAAAAGAAAACCGAGAAATAACCGGGAATTTAAACTCATTCATCCGGTAGACACTATATACATTTTCCATTTAAAAGATGGATTGCGTTGATGTGTAAAAGATTATATAAATTGTGATATCAGTTTTAACGAATTTAGTAATAAAAGTTTTTTCCTTAAAAATAACTTTAATGAAATGTAAATATCTGAGCAGGACAACCTTGACGCTTATCATCTATGAGACAAAAACTATAAAATGGGCAATAAAATATAACAAAGAACTAGAATATTTATGCGATACATTTTTAATCCAAGTCTTCATTAATACATTAATTAGCTTTTTCTCTGATTAGGAAAGATGAGGATTGTTTTTACTCTCGTCTTGTCATTGGCGGTTATCTTCAATTTTATTGGTAAATATAATAATGCAATATATCTAGAATTTTATGAACATTTTTCAAGCATTTTTCGGAATTTGTACCATATGTGCGCGTGCACATATGGTACACTCCTGCGGGGTCACCCATGAAATACGTAGACGATTTAAGGTGGAACGAGTTGAATAAAATCTTACTGTTTCTTGTGAGGAGAGGACAGGAAAATCTTACTTTAAAAAAGATTTGCTACAAAAATTACAAGATCTAAATATATTACAACCTAGAGGACAGTTTAGCAGAAATTGAATCTGTTAGACCGAAAAGTGAATTTTCTTTCAAAAAAGATTCATTTTTAACCATGAAAATTAATTTTCTACCAAAATGATTAATGTTCTATACAAAAAGGAAATCTAATTCCTCACAAAATACAAAAATTTTCAACTAAAGAAATTAATTTTCCACTAAAATTAGTTTTCAACGAGAAAAAATCCGCTTTTTTCAAAAATTTGATTTTTTTTACTGTCAATGTTATTTTCACGAATAAAACAAAAACTACGCATCCTATCGAAACATGATTCACAACAAATTTGTACCTCCTTCTTGGATGAACAAATTTTGTTTATGTCATTTTTTTTCGTAGCTCCTGTTATTCGTCTGCAAATTTGATTTTTCTATTTTCAATGCAGTTTTTTACGAATAAAACAAAAACTACGCGTCATATCAAAAAGTGAGTCATTAGAAATTTGTAGATCTTTTTTAGGTGCACAATTTTTGTGAAATGATCTTTTCTCGTGTCTTGCATGGTTTGACAGCAAAATGGAATTTTTGATTTTTCATTATTTTTTTGTCCGATAAAAATTTGAATTTTTTATTTTTTGAAAAATTAAAAAAACTGTTATGAAAATATTATGGGGTGTTCAAAAAGCAACGTTTTTCTCCTCCTGACTTTTTTTCATATCGTGCGTTTTTCGGCCTAAAATGTTCATTTTCGTTTGTTTTTTGGAATTTTGAAAATCCTATAACTCCAGTAATTTTTTTTATCACGAAAAGTCATTAGGATATTTTGTTCGTCATTTTAAGTACTACTAATAACCGTACATAGAATTTTCAAATCTTCAAAAAAAGTGGTCTCAAAAATTTTAAAAATGTGCTCACTTTTTGAATTTTTATCCAAAATAGCTGGTTAACGAACTCGTTCTTTATTTTTAGGCCATAAAAAAGTGTGCCAAAGCTTAATCAAATCTGATCATTTTTTCGAAAGTTATCGGGGCTACAGACAGACAGACAGACTACAGACAGACACCTTGGTAAAAATCGTTTTTTCTGATTTAGGAGGTCTCAAAACGTGGAGATTTGATGAAAACCGACTATGTCAAATTTTACATCAAACCAATACCTTCTCATCAGAATGAGAATGTAAAAAGAATTTGCAACCAAATTGTTCAATTTTCAATGAAAGAATATCAATTTTCAACAAAAAGAGAGATGGTCAAACTTTCAGTTACAAGGTTAATTTTGATCTGAAAGAAAAAAAACGAATTATCAAAAAAATAGTAGATATATTTATTCATTAAAATAGTTAAATTGTCCACAGAGAAAGATTTTTTAACAAAAAAGAAAACATGGTTAAATATTTCTTGAATTTTCTAACAAAATCAGTTCTGGAAAGCAGTTTTACAAAAACCAGAGAATAGGTTTGAACCAAAAAGCATAATTCTCAACCAAAAATTCAATGGTAGACTCTTTCATTCAGTTTGCAATTATGCAGAAAACAAGTAAAAGGGGGAATGGAGGAATTTCTTAAAAAAAGGGGAAAAGAAGGGAATAAGGGAAGAATGTGAAATCTGGGGAAGAAAATACACAAGAAAAACTTTTTTTCCCTCTTTTTACCTTTGTCGAACTACCGCCTTTAATGATCAGATTATACGCATTTTTGAAAACAAATTACACTAGCTTGAAGTCTTTTTTTTTGCAATTCTCTTGCACAAGAAGACTTTCTTTGAGTTCATATTCCTCAATGTTTTTTATAAATTGATTCCTCTGTTTCTTGTTGCAGACTTGAGTTCGAATTTTGAATGTTTACCTAATGGGGAACCTATTCCTGGTGTTTCTCGTGGCAGACCTTCTTATAATCCTGAAAGATCTTCTCCTGCCAGACCTCATTCTCCACGTTCTCCGGTCAGGTCTCCTCCTCCTGCCGAATTTTCTCCTCGTGCCAGGTCCAGATCTCCTCCTGTCAGTCGTCCTCCTATCCGCCTAAGTAAATTGAAAATTGAAGAACTTAGTTTTGTTCGGCTTATTCCCCACAAGAATCCGACCCGGCGATTCGAAATTCGAAGATACACTTTTCCTCGTCATGCACCGATTCAAGTAAGGGGAAGATATAATGTCCCTGCACCCATGCCAACAGAGGAACAATCTGTATTATCAACGTCCAATGGTGAGGTCTTTGCAATATTAGAGGGAAATAATACATATCTTCGTGGAATATATACAATGAAGTATGGCCCTCAAGAACGGGTGAAAATGAACATGTACAGCGGCGTGGTTCTAGAGCTAACCACAGAAGAAATCGAGGAGTTTCCTCTAACCAAAGATAACCCAATTTCAAAGAATTTTAAAATAATAACAGTAGATGACTTTCAGTCACAACATTAATTCAATTTTGAAAGAATAGCATTTTAATTTTGTAATATTTTAACTTCAAATCTTTCATTATCGTAATAAAAAAGATACCATATAAAAACGTATTTATTTCTATTCATGAAAAAAGATGACTTTTTAACAAAACACTTGAATTATCGAATCTCGTTCCTCTTCGCAGGTTAGTTGGTGAGAGCTCCAGGCCGGCCATCTGTGGACTTGTGTCCGACTTCTGTCCAAAAAATAGAAAATTGACGTTTTGAGTTTAAAAAATTGATCCTGAGCAAATAGAAAAACGAATTTTAAACAAAGTTGTCTTTCGAACGTACGAGGTGACTTTTAACTGAAGTGATAAATTTTTAATCTGAAAAGAAAAATTTTACACAAACAAAGAATTTTTAGTCAAGAAAAAAAGTCTAAATTATTGAACTTTAACGTCAAAAGACGGATTTTCTATAAGAAGGTTGATGAATCAAAAACTGTCATCCCATCGACAAAAAACTGAACTAATATCCTAGTTGAAAAACATGATGCCACACCCCCCAAAGAGATTCATTTTAAACTAAAATGATGAACCTTCAACAAAGAAGTTTTTAACAAAATGGTATAACTTTTGAACCAGAAATTGAATTTTTCAAACACAAAAGAAGATATGTCAACCAAGCAAGATGGATTTTAAACCAAATATAGAAAATTTACATTCCAATTTAAAAAAATCATGAACAAAACATGAATTTGGAACAAAATAGATTAATTTTCAAACAAAAAAATTTTTTTCAACAAAAATGGCTCAACTTCAGTTATAAAGGTAATTTAAAAAAACTTATTTTCAAGTACAAATGAATTTTCAAAAAATGAAAAATCTCCAACTACTAAATTATTTATTAACAAAGTGGTTCAACCTTAAACCAAGTAGTTTAATTTTCGACCCAGAAAGAGTTCAGATGAACTTTTAACACCAAAATATGAATTTTTCACGAAAAGTGGATTTTCTAAGAATTCTGAGCTAAACAAGATGACTTTTCAAAAAAAATTGTTGAATTCTTAACCAAATAATAAAATTTCAAACTAAAAATATAATTATCAGAAAGAAGCAACTGAAAAAAAAGAAACAAAAATACACAAGGTTACATAGGATTACATGAGATGACACAAGATTATAGGGATAACCTGAGATTACATGGATCACATTGATTCCAAATGATAATCAGATAAATCAGAAATATTTGAGAACTTTTTAAATGTTTGGAAAACTTTTAAAGCCGTTCGAAATAATTTGAATTTTTCAAACTCTTGTAAATTCTCCGGGAAAAATTAACAATTTACCAAGAGAAAACCAAGAGAAAAATTTTTTGTTCTTGAAAACGACTCTAATGAAATGTAAATATCTGAGCAGGAGAAGCTTAACGCTTTTAATCTATGAGATGAATATAAAACATACTGTATAATCTGACGAGGAACTGAAATATCAATTAGTTGAATTTTTCATCCAAATCTTTAATAATACAATAATTAACTTTTCCTCTAATTATGCAGGATGAGGATTGTTTCTACTCTTGTCTTGTCATTGGCGTTTATCCTTAGTTTTATTGGTGAGTAGAATAAAATAGTGTATCTATAATTTTATGAACATTTTTGAAGGTATATAAAAAAAAAATTCGTGAGATTTATTCTACATTCTATTCTAATTGCTATTTTATTTCAAACTTTCATCGAGTTTTCCCCAACTGACAAAAAATCTATTCTAAATTTTTTCCGGGGAAATCCTGTTGCTACGGAATCCGTACCATATGTGCCCGTGCACATATGGTAAAAAAAGAATAAATTTAATTGCCTTAATCAATGAACCAATTAATTTTGAATTGCACGTTTATCCAATAGAGATAGAATTTCTACTAAGAGACGAATATTTATTAGAATAGTCCAAAGTGCGATCTTTTCTACATTACTTTCAACTCTGTTATATCAAATCAATATCATAATTATTTCCGCACCTCGCTCTGGAACTGCTTATTCCGATATTGCAAAATAATTTCAAATTTTTTTTTTTAATTTTGAAAACATTGTAACTCTGATGATTTTCTTTTTATCGATAAAATGTCGTGAGGGTGAATTGTTCGACTCTCCGATTACTATAAATAGTCATAAGTAGAATTTATAAATCATGGAAAAAGTAGTCTGACAAATTTTCAAAATGCACTAACTTTTTTAATTTCCATCCAAAATAGCTGGCTGAAAAACTCGTGTTTAACAGCATGTTTAATAGCTCGTTAAAATTTTGATTTTTCACGGGCTGATTGTGTGCAGTGTGATCTACAAAGTGCTTTCAAAGTAACTAATTATCCCTAATGTTCTCGTTGCTAATGGTTTGTGAGTGTTACAACCATTACCGCAATTAATTTTGAGCAAAAAGTTGTTGTCGTGCAAACCGAAAATTTTCTCAGGGTCGTTGTGTCAGGTGAATAGTGTGTTAGTGCTGCCATCTCTGTGTCACGTCAAATACTCGATACAATGGCTCTCGAAATCTCTGAGGATAAATTTGAACTTTTAATGCACAAATGGGGAATCTGGAGTCCTCACTTTCAGCTCTCCACAACGAAACTGACAATCTTACGCTGGAAAATCAAGAACTTAAAGTCGAGCAAGAAAAACTGAGGTTTGTTATGACGGAACAAGACCGGAGAATCGAGGCAATGGATAGAACGCTACAAGCAACAACTTGATTGTTTCCGGTGTTCTTGAGGAAGACCACGCAGTCAATATGTGGCATTTTCAAGCAGCATCTCAATATTGAAATACGCTCAGAACAGGTCGAATCTGTTAGACGGATTGGATGAAAAATCCGAAGCAAAACCCCATCTCCTCCTATCTCAGCTACGTTTCTTTAAGGATAAGAAAATGATCTTATCGCAGCTGACAAAATTGCGCGGCACTGGGATCAGCATGGTGAAGGACTATACTAATAAAGTCCAAACTGAAAGGAAGACTCTGCTTCCATACCTTAAAGAGGCTAGAAATTGTGACCTGAAAGCTTCCTTAAGCTACAATACAATATATGTGGATGGCAAAAGATTCGAGTCCAAAGATCTGTCAGAGCTGGAGTCTGTAATCCAGAATGCCAAAGCATCTGGGAATACGGAGGAACCAGTTGAAAAAGGGGAAATGGGGGAAGAAAGCGGCATACAGGGAAAGGAGAAGCGCAAGGCCGTGGAATCCCCACCAGCCATTATCAAAGAGCATACGGGAAATCTTACGAAAGGGAATTATCACCATCGGCCATCATCAACCAGGGAGACGAAGAAGAAAAATATAAATGGTTAAATAAGCGAAACACATCAGGACGAGTCAACAGTGCCACAAACTTCTTCTCCTGGAACTTCCATGGTTATGTCAGATTTTTAAACTTCTGTATTAATTATGATAAGTTGGATATTATAGGAATCGTCGAAACCTGGCTCACTCAAATTCCCAAAAATGGCGCTGAATTGGGCGGCAAAGATTTTCGATATGGAAGTCTCGCGCTGTCCCAAACTTTGTATGCTAAAATAAGCCGATACCGCAAATAGTAAAAATGTTGAATATAACTGGGTAGGTAAACTCATTAGATGTTTGGAGGGAGCGGGAATAAGTCACAATCTCATGGATCTCAATGGTCCCAATCTTATAACTTAAATCGATACTATAGCTGATAGATACCGTGATTTTTTCCATTCGCAGGATCTGTTAAGATTGGAAAACAGCAACTTTAGTTATATATACAGTAAAATTTTATATAATGATGCGCTACCCTAGCAATGATCCTGGTTACACCAGCAAGCTTATAGTAGGCCGGCTTACAATAAACTAGCTTAAATGAGAGTGGCCAGATTCGCGTCGGCGCAGAAGCAGCAGGGACTCCACGTGTGCGACAGAGAGCCACTGTTGAAAACGCTTTTGCGCCGACGCGAAACTGAGCCACTCTCGTATTTAAGCTAGCTTATAGTAAGCCGGCCTACTGTAGACTCGCCGGTGTAACCCATGCCAACAGAGGAACAATCTGTATTATCAACGTCCAATGGTGAGGTCTTTGCAATATTAGAGGGAAATAAAGATATCTTCGTGGAATATACATAGTAAGACATGGCGCTCAAGAACGGATAAAAATATACATGTACAGCGGCCAGGTTCAAAAGATAACCGCAGAAGAAATCAGGGAGTTTCCCTTAACCAAAGATCACCCAATCTTGAAGCATTTTCACATAATAATAGTAGATGACTTACATCCACAACGTTGATTGAAGTTTTTTTTGTAATGTGCAACTAAAATATTATGTTCATCGCAAAACTTTACTTTCAAAATTCACTGACTTTTACTTAATTTTCTTAGGACCAATTTTACCTTTTCTCTAACCACTCATGTTCAACGACGAGCATTTGAATCATGTAACATTTTAACAACGAATCTTTCATAATCGCAATAAAACAATGCCAGATTAAGATGCTTTTCTTTTCTTAAACCAAAAAATATGACTTTTTAACAAAATGCTTGAATTATTAGCAGAATAATTAAATTTAAAGAAAATTGCCAAATTTCGAACCAAAAAGATATACATATAAATACAAATATAAATATTCCACAGAAAAGTTATTTTTCAATCAAACAGATTCATTTTCAACCAAAACAGAGAAATTTTCGAAACAAGATGATTAGATTTCAACTAAAAAAGACTAATTTTCAACCGAAGATAGAAAACTTACACTTGCAGTTAAAAAAATTAATTTGAAAGAAAAAAACAATTTTGATCAAAATAATTGAGTGTTTAAACAAAGAAATAAACCTTTAGCCCAAAGAAAAGCGAATTTCAACCAAACAGATGAATTTACTTTTTTTGTAGATTTAACGACTGTCTTTTGTCTACTAGTCTGAAATCAAAATGGTTATTCAAGATTCAAGATTACATTTATTATGCAAATTCAAAATGAGATACAAAAAGAATCGCACATAAAGTAACTAAAATAAGATGTTTTTCACACTAAAAAGCTAGTCTGCGCAATTCCACTTAATTTTGGCTCCTTGTAATGTGCTGCTGGCTTTTACAAGGGAGTCTCGAGTTTACGCTCGTATCACAATAATCCCAAAATGGTTATTCTCAGCTGTGAAAAATTTTCCTCGGGCTCAAAACCAGAAAAAACATAACATAAGAAGCTAATTTCTCAATAAGATTGAAGGTTCGAAAACATCACTTCTAAATACGTTATCTTGCAGAACTTTGAATGCACTCCATCGCACCACCAATAACAAGGATTGCACCGCTATAATAACGGACTATCGAGAAAAAGTTAAGTAGAGAAGGGGGAGGGGGGGGGGGCTGGTGCAATTTTGGTCAAAAATCAACATTTTAACATTTTCTTTTCACTAACTATTTTAGTTTCAAATGCGCTTCATCGCAGCACCAAAGAAATTGATTCCGCCTAATTACCAGCACTGATAACGAGAACCCGCGATGAGGTAAGGGATTTCACATTATTTTGAAACCTGCGAGATAATTTCAAAAAAATTTAGAGATAGCTTATGAGAGGCTGTGAAGGAAATGATGAACCTCGTTCCCCTCCGTAGCTTAGTTGGTAAGAGCACCAGAACGGCAATCTGTAGACCTGGGTTCGAATCTCATCAGAGCTAGAGAGGAATTTCTTTACAACTACGAATATGTCTTTTAGTTTTAGACTAATAGACCTGAAACTGAAGTTTCAGGTTATGTTGTTCTTAGTTATACTTTCTACGATGCCTGTGATTGATCAGAGTGCCCCACCGTGGAGAGTGTTCGAACTTGATTGCCTAATCAAGTCTTTTTTTTAAAATCCAGGAGGACAGAAAGCCAAATCTGATTGAAGCCCGGAATACCTTCTTTCATTAGAATGAATCATCGTGAAAGCATTAAATCTATTACTGAATAACTCTACTAGGAGAGTTTTTTTACTAAAACTAACACTTTTAGTAAGCTCAGGTCATCTCAAGCTAAGCTACTAACATCTTCGGCTTTCATAAACGAAGCTGGTACAACAACATCGTCCCAAAATTCTCAAAACTGAAAAACCATTTAGGGAAATTTAAATCCCGAAAAATCGAATGACATACGGCGTAGGACGGACAACATCTTACGCCAAGCCCAACTTCCCTCCTCAAACTTAAAAAATAAAACCTAAAAAAGACCCCACAAAAACAATAGACATTCCACTCAGAAAGATCGTCAGCACAATAAACTCACCAACTTACAACCTAGCAAGCTTTCTCACCAAAGAAGCGAATCCTTTCACAGGAAACTCTATTTCACACGTCCAAATCTCTTTTGACTTTATAATAGAAATACAACCGATTTAGATTCAACCCCAAGACATCCTACTGAGTTTCGATGTAGTATGTCTTTTTACGAAAATACCTATCTCTGATACATTCGATATTATTAAATTATTTGCAAACTTCCCCTGCAATCTCATACCGATGATAGAGCACTTTCTCAATAATACCTACTTCTCTTTCTATAACCAATTCTACGAACAAAACTGAGAAGCAGCCATGGGATCTCGAATCTCACCTTTAATAGCCAACATATTTATGGAAAATCTAGAAACTAAAATCTTCAACCAATCCAAGCTGAAACCGTAATTTTGTTGCCGTTACGTTGACGACTGGAGACATGGACTAGATGAACTATAAAAGTTTTCTAATTTCATGAATCGATTAAACAGAAAGATAAACAAATGCTAATACAGGACGATTGCACAAACAAAAAAATTGATGAAGCAATAAGAAAATACAATCAAAAAGACAAGTCAACACAACCTACTAAAGAAGGAGAGAGAAAAATTACCACCATCCTTCATTACATTCAAGGTATCAGGGAACAAATAGGAAGAATTCTCAACAAACACAACATCCAAACCATATTTAAAACTTCTGCGAAAATAGGACAACTTCTGAACAACCCTGACGATAATAGGGCACGTCTCAGTAATCCGAGGGTATATAAAATCCCTTGTTGTTGTGGCAAAGTCTATATTGGAGGACCTGCGAGAGCGGTGAGCCAACGTGTGAAGGAACATGAAAGTGAAGTCAGACTAAAACATCCCACGCTATCAGCACAAGCTAAGCGTCATATACAAACAGGGCATAGAATTTTATTTGACAAAACAACCGACATCGGTGAAACATACAATATTTTTCCAAGAAAATATAGAGAAGCAATCTAGCCAATTACAGGCATTGCAGAGAGTGTATATAAGAACAATATAACCTGAACCTTCAGTATCAGATTAGCCCTGAAGAAGTGAACTGCAATGATCACGAAAAGTCGGCCAGATTCGTAGTTTTGCACACGGAAGTGGGTTATAAAATATACGCAAAAATTCTAAGAAAAAGGTTAGAGAGTCAAATAAATCTCCTCCTGCCAGACCTCAATCTCCGCCTTCTCCGATTAGGTCGCCTGCTCCTGCCAGATCTTCTCGTCGTGCCAGGTCCAGATCTCCTCCTGTCAGTCTTTCTTCTATCCGCCTACGTCAATTAAAAATTGAAGAACTCAGTTCTGTTCGGCTTATTCCCCACAAGAATCCTGGTCGGCGATTTGAAATTCGAAGATACACTTTTCCTCTAGATGCTCCAATTTCTGTAAAAGGAAAAAATAGTGCACCTACGCTCATGCCAACCGGAGGACAATCTGTATTGTCAACGTCTAATGGTGACGTCTTTGCACTATTACAGGGAAAGAATACATTTCTTCGTGGAATATATACAACGTGGTATGGCCCTCATCAACGGGTAAAAATAAACATGAACAACGGAGAGGTACACATGTTGACCAGAGAAGAAGTCGAGGAGGTTCCCTTAACCAAAGATAATCCAATCTCAAAGAACTTTCGAATACTAATAGCAGACGACTTTCAGTCACAACATTAATTAAATTTTTTTTTAAATTTCAAACTAAAATATTAGGTTAACCGCAAAATTTTATTTTTAGAATTCCCTGACATTTCCCTAATTTTTCCATAGCCAATTTTTACTTTTTCCTAACTATAAATATTTAAAGACCTGCATTTTGATTGTGTAACATTTTACCATCGAATCTTTATAATCGTAATAAAACAATACCAGATTGAATTGTCTTTTATTCTACCAACTAAAAAATATGACTCTTTAACGAAATGATTTATTATCAACCAAATATCTGAATTTTGACAAACAGTCGAATTTTTAACCAAAGAGTTGAATTTCCAACAAAAAAGTTAAACTTTAAAATCTGAATATTTAGTAAAAAAAGTTAATGTTCACAAAGAAAATACGAACTTTCAACAAAATAGTATTTTCAACCAAAGAATTCTCACTAGGAACATGGGATTTGCGTGAAGAATTATAATTGTCATTTTCAAACTGGGAATTTCCGTAGAAAATGATAATTTATTTCGGAAAAGGGAATTTTGGACATTTAACATACATTTTGGAAAATAATTTTAATTCTGATTTAGAGGAAGGAAATAAAAAAAATCCCTGTTCAAATTAAGAATTATAATTTCATTTACAAACTTTCCGGTTTTTGAGTCTATCAAAAGAAAACGGGGAAAAACCCGGGAATTTAAAATCATTCACCGGGTAGACACTATATAAATTTCTCATTTAAACGATGGATGGCTTTTAAACGTAAATGTTCTATAAATTAAGATATCAATTTAAACAACAACTTTAGTAATTATATTTTTATGCCTGCCACGTACTCCAATGAAATGTAAATATGTGATCAGCATAAGACTGACGCCTATTGTGTCTCAGATAACCAAGCTAACTTATACTACACATATAATCTGATGAAGAACTGCAGTATCTATTTTTAAATTGTCAATCCAAGTCTTCATTAATATATTAGTTAGTTTTTCCTCTAATCCGAAAAGATGAGCATTGTTTCTACTCTC
The DNA here is from genome assembly GCA_932195095.1 of Andricus curvator. NCBI lineage: Eukaryota > Metazoa > Arthropoda > Insecta > Hymenoptera > Cynipidae > Andricus > Andricus curvator. The sequence continues at coordinate 28,723 of CAKNYM010053412.1, forward strand.
CTCTAGTCATTGACTATTATCCTCAATTCTATTGGCGAATATAATAATATAATATGTCTATAATTTTATGTGCATTTTTCAATCGATACCTTAATCATAATTTGTGCGACTTAATATACATTCAATTTCAATTGGTATCTTTTTTTATACTTTGATTGAGTTTTTCTGAAATGACTACAAATTTAATCTGAATATATTTCGAAGAAATCTATAATGTGTGTTATAAAGAAAATCGAATCGGAAAAGTGTCCTTATTGGAGATTTCCTGCTTAAAGATTTTTCTAAATTGAATCTTCTGTTTCTGGTTGCAGAGCTGAGATCGAACTTTGAGTGTTTACCTAATGGGGCCGCTATTTCTCGGGTTCCTCGTGGCAGACCTTCTTATTTTCCTAAAAGGTCTTCTCCTGCCAGACCTTATTTTCCGCAGTTCTCCGGTTATGTCGCCTCCTCCTAGCGAATCTTCTCTTTGTGCCAGTTCCAGATCTCCTGTTGCCAGTCGTTCTTTTATCCGCCTAAGTAAATTAAAAATTGAACAACTTAATTCTGTTCGGTTTATTCCCCACAAAAATCCTAGCAGGCAATTCGAAATTCAAAGATACACTTGTCCTCGAGATGCACCGATTCAAGTAAGAGGAAAAGATAGTATCCTTGTGCCCATGCTGAGGGACAAGCTGTATTGGCAACGTGCAATTGTGTCATCTTTGGAATACTGGAGGTAAATAGTACATTTCTGCGTGGAATATACACAACGAGGTAAGGCTTTCAAGATCGGGTGAAAATAAACATGTGCGACGGCAAGGTTCAAGAGATGATGAAAAAATAAATCGAGGACTCTCCCTTAACCAAACATAACCCAATGTCAAAGAATTTTCGGAAAATAATAATCGACGACTTTCATCAACAATATTAATTACATTTCCATTTAATGTAAAACTAAAATAATAAGTTGGCCGCAAAACTTCAGTATCAAAACTTCCTGAATTTTCCCTTATTTTTCCATAACCAATTTTTCCTTTCCCTTAACCATGAATTTTCCACTCGAAAATATAAATATTTAACAAAAAGTTGAATTTCAACCAAACAGTTGCACTTTAAACCGAAACCGGGGAAATATCAAACCAAGAAGGTTAATTTTCTGCTAAAAAAGACTAATTTCAACTGAAAAGTATAAATTATAAACCGGAAATAGAAAAGTTACATTTTCAGTTATTAAAATTGATTCAAAACAAGAAACAAACGAATTTTAAACAAAAATTTCACCCAAGAGATGAATTATCAAATTATTTGATGAATGTTCAATTGCACAATAGTTACATTTCCAGTTGAAAAAATTAATTTTCAATAAAAATAGGACCGAATTTCCACCAAGGAGAATAATTTGCCTGTTTTATCAATGAAATAACTGTTTTTTATCTGCTTATCTGAAAGCAAAATGGTCATTCTTAGCTGTTGTTCGCTTGTAACAGGCTGTGAAAGATATGACCGCCCTTGTTCCACTCCGTAGCTTGGTAAGAGCAGTAGACCAGCAATCTGTGGACCAGGGTTCGAACCCCATCGGAGCTAGAGAAGAATTTCTTCAAAACTGAGAATATACTACCGTCGGAAATTGTGCGCACGACTCTTGTGAGCGTTATTATTAATATTTTGTTGACCTTCTGAAAATAATACAGCATGTGAGAAGTTTAATAATAAAATTCAATATTTTCTCAAATTTAGTACCTCTACTTCAACTTTTAGCACGACCTAGGGAAATTTTTTCAAAAACCTCAAAATTATACGACATCGAGCCTGAAATCTTATCTTTAGTTTAAGCCAAGAACCGTGAAATTGAGCTCAGATACAATTGAACATTTTGAATCATATCTCGGGTACACATGAAGATTTTTTTGAATTTTTTCAAGGCTCGATGTCGTATGATTTTGAGCTTTTTGAAAAAATTTCCCTAGATAGTGCTAAAAGTTGAAGTAGAGGTACTAAATTTAAGAAAATCTTGAATTTTTTTATTAAACTTCTCACGCGCTGTATTATTTTCACAAGATCAACAAAATATTAATAATAACGCTCACAAGAGTCGTGCGCACAATTTTCGACGGTAATGTAATTTTTTTGGTAAATAAGAAAGAAATAAGAAAAAACTATCCATCAACAAAACAGTTGAATTTCTAACCAAAACAGATTAAATTTAATATGCATTGATTAGTTATTGTCGAACATTTCAGCAAAATCAGTTCTACCAAAATCAAAAACAGTTTTAAACCAAAAAATGAGTTTTCAAGCAATGATACAATGGTAGGATTTTTCATCGAAAAAGCTTCAAAGCAAATTTTTGGAGTTTTTATTGGTTTCTTTAAAAAATAGGAAAAGAGGGGAATGGGGGAAAGAGTGTGAAATATGTAGAGGAGAATAGACAAGGAAAACTTTGCCTTCCTCTTTTTTCCTTTGTCGAACAACTGTTTCTGATGACACGATTGGATTGATTTTTGGAAACATCTTTCTCTCGTTCGAAGTCTTTTTATGCAATGCTGTTACATTATTTGACTTATTTGAGGTTATGTTTTTTTGAAAACATTCTCTTGACCAAGTTGACTTCTCTTCAGTTTATGTTTCAAATCTTTTTTTCTAAATTGAATCCTCTGTTCATTGTTGCAGAGCTATGTTCGAATTTTGAATGTTTACCTAATGAGGCGCCTATTCCCGGTGTTCCTCGTGGCAGTACTTCTTATTGTCCCGAAACGTCTTCTCCTGCCGGACCTCAATCTCGACGTTCTCCAGCCAGGTCGCCTCCTCCTACCGAATATTCTCTTCGTGCCAGGTCCAGATCTACTCATGCCAGTACTTCTTCTATCCGCCTATTGTGACAGGGTAAAAATGACTTACCTGTCACTTTAAATTGAATTGCTCAATCAGGGGTTCAGAAATAGATTTTCTTATTATTACCTTTCTTTCCACGACCAAGAGCGAAAGTCCTCGGCCAAGAGCGTTCTTCAAGAATTGTCACCTCATGAAATTTATGTATTAACCCTGAGAAAATCGTATGTTTTCATGTGACGTAACCTCAAATGTCAAATTGAGTCCAACAACAACACCATGGTAGTCAGAGGGCGGTCGTCGAATCAGAGGCCACCAGCACCCACTAACGCACCCTGGATAAGGCACCTATCACTAACCATATTCCGGGCGTCCCACGTTCCCATGGTAACCGGCATTAATCCAAGATGGCGGGCCACGAGCGCCACGTACAACTAGCACCATATCTGGCCGTCATCCCCACCGGTCCCTCAGCGCCATGACAGCGAGGCGTTACGTCGCAGAGAAAATCACACCAACAATACCAGGGAAGCCAAAGGTGGGTAGAGGCAGCAGATATTTCTTCGGAATTCGTTAACGCACCCTGAGTCAAGGATCGTCTACCAATCATGTCCTTGCCATTCTACGCCACCATCTTCACGATCACAGTACAAGATGGCGGGCCTCGAAATGTAGTAGTGGCCTTGTTCCTGATCGCCATCTTTCACTATCCAGCGGTATACTCCACGATACCCGATACACGATACCAGCTAATGACTCCATGACAACCAGGGCTGAGCCGCTACGTCAGAGGTCATTGGCTGGCCTATCAACTGGGCTTCGACTTTGAAATCTGACCGTGCTACGAAAGACTACCGAGCAACGCGCGTTGGAAACTGTAAATCTGGTAACTTACGAAGATTGTTAACCTAGAATTCAGTTAGGGTTGGTTCTCCATGGAACCTTTCATCTAGCATAAAAGTATTCAAGTACCTATGAAAGGTTTCATGAGACAAAAAGTCCGAAGTGCGCGAAAGGTCTCATTTAAGCTTATGCACATGCGCGCTTGCGTCTGCCCGAGGTTAGGTTATTGGCGCGTCATGACATAATTACTATAAATTCACAAGGATAGGTCCGCGTAAATTTAGTTAACCGGTCTCATGCGATGTTCCGTTCTCATTCCTTATTTTTTCATTTTCCCGCCAAACTGTAGTTGGAAACTTTCCAAGATTCATGAAACCTGCTCTTGTTAAATTTTCATGAATCTTGAGATCTATGTTTAGATTAAGAGTCGTTTATGAGAAATTGTACATTATTTCTATTCAATTGCGGCAAATAGTTCATAATTTCAGTCAGTAACAGTTTAGTTCGCAGTCCCTCTACTAGGCGCAGTAGTTTGATGCTCGGTAAACGTCGATTTTCTATTTAAGTTTAGGATTTAGCGTAGAAATCGTGATTTTAGGTATGCCGATATGATTTATGTTAATGTTTCGCGAATATTGTCAGGCAATATTGTCACACCTTTAGTCAACAATGAAACTTTAGTTCATAGTTCTATCGATAGTTGCGCTGACTCGAGGTTTGTGAGTACGCCTTCATGCGAGCACCCTTCGAGTTCACGGTCTTGGTGCGCTGCATGGAGACGTTCACTTACGTTCTTGGTCTGCTAGTGATAGCTAGGTTTAAGGAGGTGGCCGATTTTTCGAATTTGATTTCGCAATCCTGGGAACTGACTCGGATTTTGGATTTAATTTATTTTTGGATTCCGAACCACGGCTTTCATTATCAATTTGTCAAGGATATAAAATCAGCGAAACGCTAGAGATGTCGAAGGTAAACCACTTTTGTGTTTCGGCGAGCGACGCAATAGGCGGACTGTACGGTAAGATTGTATCACCTCCGACCTATTGCTTCGCTGGCCCTTCCTGTTGAGTGCTCTTCCGTTTTTTTTATTTTTTTTTTGTTGGGGATATGTCCAATACTGGTATACAATTATAAGAGGACTAGTCAGTGCGGTCAGTCAGTTTTTTTTTCTTGTAAATTTTATTTCTCTCTCCGGTTTTCGCGCTGAGTTAAATTTTGTCTCCGCTCCGGCCTGCGTAATTGCCTCGTGTACGGGATTTCGGCCATCGACCACGTGTTCACAGTAGACCCCCCTTTTCCGGTACTTAGAGTTAAATTGATAGTTCTCTAGGTGCTTTAATCGCATTGTCGCGTATAACCTGTCAAGGGGATTCTTATTTATGTAGAGTTTTAATTTTTTTCTTGAGATTCGCCAATAAATGTCTAAGGATAGAGAATAGCCGTTGTGTCTATGAAGAACCGCCCCTGAGATTCCTTGCTCCCTTAGCTTTTCTTTTCTTAGGTTTACAGGTCTTCTTTTCTTTTATAATCATTCCGATTAATTTTTTTTAATTATTGAGAATTGCCGGGTCACCAACTATTTTCGCCATCGCTATAGGGGCCTGGCTGGCGCCCAGATTGAGAAAAATATACGTGTGTTTGCACAACGAGGGTATCGGGTATTGACAGGCGGAATAAACCATCCCTTGCACTATGTAATTAAAAATTGAAGATTTAAGGTATGTTCGGCTTATTCCCCATAAGAACCCGAACCGGCGATTCGAAATTCGTAGATACACTTTTCCTGGTGATGCACCAATTCAAGTAAGAGGAAAATATAGTGTCATTGTGCCCATGCCAAGAACAGGTAAAGATAAACATGAACAACGGCATAGTTCAAGAGATGACCACAGAAGAAATCGGGGAAATTCCTTTAACCAGAGATAAAACAATTTCAAAGAATTTTAAAATAGTAGTGGTAGGCAACGTTCATCAACAACATTAATTAAAATGGTTCGTAATGTGAAACTAAGATATTAGGTTGGACGCACAATTACATCTCCAAAATTCCCGGAATTTTCACTTATTTTCCCATGAACCATTGTTTATTTTCATTATCCATTAGCATTCGAAGACCAGAATTTTATTTTTGTAACATTTTAACATCAAATCTTGTGTAATTGCAATAAAAAGATACCAAATTAAAATTTCATTCTTCTTCCAACCGAAAAAGATGAATTTTTATGAAATGCTTCAATTATCAATAAATAATTGAATTTTAACATAACCGTCGAATTTTTAACCAAAAAGATGAACATATAACTAGAATGACGAATTTTCAAATATGAATATTCAACAAAAAAGTTGATTTTCAACTAAACAGTAGCATTTTAACAAAAACCGAGCAGACATCAAACTATGAATAAATCTTCAACCAAAAAAGTATTTTTTTAATAAATTAGTTAAACTTCTGATAAATTGATGAATCTGGAACTGCACTATATTTACATTTACAATTGAAAAAAATTAGTTTTCAATCAAAAAAAGAACAAAAAAACAATTTCAGACAAAGAAATTAATTCACGTTTTTGTCGATGGAATAACGGTTGTTTTATCTCCTAGTTTAAAACAAAAATGGTTATTCCAAGCTCTAAGGAAAATTCTTCTTAGCTGAAAAACTAAGACCGTAATATCAAAACTCAATTTCTTAATAATATTGGGAATGTAAATTCTCATAAGACCACCATTTTGGTTTTAGACTAATATATATCTAAAACCGTCATTCCGTCGACATAAAACTAAACTAATACAAGGTAGTTCTACTTTGAGCCTTTTTTATGAAAATTAAAAAAACCTTCTTTATGGTATTCAATTATCATTAAAAAAATATTTTATTTATTTATTATTCCTTCCGTTGCCATCGGCGATACCACGCTGAAAACACCAGTTCTCGTAAGATCACTGAAGTTAAGCATTGTTGGGCGCGGTTAGTACTTAGATGGGTAACCGTTCAGGAATACCTGCGTGCTGTTGGCCCGTCGTGGGTGTGGTGGGCCCACATTGGTAGTAAATATCCACCTAGAAACACTACCCGAATCGGGTAGTGAGGCAATGAACTTTCGAGTTCGAACTGCTAATCTATGTATGTATGTATTATTCCTTCCGTAGACGATTCGTAGCCAAGTTCATACCTCATCTAGTCCGCTCCCTAACAGTGATTATTACAAAATTATCAAAAGAAACACACTACTGATTATTATTGTTGCATCTTAACTCATAGTACATAAATGTTTCTGAAATGTAAGACTTTTAAATTAGATTAAAATCAAATTCAAGATCCTATTTAACGTTCAATACTCAAGTTAATGTATCCTGAAAACACAACAAGAAGCCACCTATCAAATTTGGACAACCACCACAAAATGCTCCTATTGCAATTTCCAAAAACAAAAAAACAAAAATTTGTTTCTTTGGATAAAAATGAAAAAGAGGAAAGAAAAATGGGAAGGCAGCCAATCAAAACCCCTTCTCTTTTTTTCCTTAGTCTTTTTTATTTTCAATATTATCAAATCACAATATGATATTTAACAATATTGAAACACTTATTAAATGTTAAGAAGTCTCTGAAATTAATAATTTACCGGCCTGCGCTTAAACGTGAAAGGTTATGCAAATTCTGATATCAGTTTTGATCAATTTAGTGATTATGTCCCTCACCTTCAAACTTACTCTAATGCAATGTAAATAACTGAGCAGAACAAGGTTGATTCCTATCATCTATGATACGATGAACATAAGCCATACCATATGATCTGATGAGGAACTGGAATATTCATTTGTTAAATTGTCTAGGAACGTCTTCATTAATAAATTAATTAGCTTTTTCTCTCATTGGAAAAAATGAAGATTGCTTCTACTCTCGTCTTGTCATTGTCTATTATCCTCAATTCTATGGGTGAATATAATAATATAATAAAACAATCTGATGCACAGACCTTTTGAAATTAAAGGTCAAGCACTGGCAACTATAATTGGTGATCGTGAATTCTCTTTTGTTAAAGCTCCTTCGGCTTTAGCGAACACATTCTCATCACGAATCTCGTGCTTCGCACTCGATTTTGTCCAATGTGCGAACTTTTCTACATTAAATTCCCTCTATTGTATAAAATCTTATGTTATATTTATTTATGCACGTCCGTCTGCGACTGCTTATCTAGATATTGCAAAATAATGTACAAATTTTATTTTTCATGATCACCTTAATATTTGTTCCTTATTTCCTCATCAAATGAAGTTATTTTCAACCAAAAAAGAATAATTTTCTACCAAAAAGACTTTTTTCTTTAAAAAACTGTAAATTAAATTTTCAGCAAAATAGTAAAATTTTCAACCAAAGAAACGAATTTTTAACTAAAATTATGGATTTCCAAGCAAAAAATTCATTTTTGACAAAGTTGATCTGCTTTCAACAAATAAGGTGGATTTTCAACAAACGAACATGAATTTTCAACCAAGAAGATTAATATTCTACAAAGAAAGAAATAGTTACATTTTCAGCCCAAAGAGATGAATTAAAAAAATACATACATTTTCAAACAAATATTCGAATTCTTAATAAAACAATATCAACTTTTACAAAAAGTGGAAAGCTTAAAGTTTCAGTTCAAAATATAGTTAAAAAAAAATATATTATCAACTGCAGTTCCATTTACAACTAAATAGTTGAATTTTCAATAAAAAAGGACAAATTTTCAACAAAGTAGTAGAATTTTCCACCAAATAATCAAATTCACAACAAAACCGTTTAATTTTCTACCAAAGAGATACATGTTAAACTCAAATAATGAATCTTTGATGAAAATAAATTGATCTAATATATTTATATCTTATTTTATTATTATGTATATGTATATATCATTTTATTATTTTATCTTTTAATATTGATCAAATGTGATCAATTAATTTTCAGTTGCATATTGAACCGATCTATAAAGTTTTTTAACAAAACGAGGAAAGAAATGCAACCAAATTGTTGAGCTTTCTATGCAAATCAATTCCTTTGTGCAATTCTGTTACGCAAAATTACTTTTTTAGGTTCATGTTTTTCAAGACACTAATTTTCGGAAAAAAAATTCCTCTTGTTTTGAGACTTTTTGTGCAATTTTTTGTACAATTTCACTTTCCTTGAGTTTATGCTCTTGAAGATTTTTCCTTAATTGAGTTCTCTCTTTTTTGTTGCAGAGTTAGGTTCACAGTTTGATTGTTTACCTAATGGGGACCCTATCCCTGGTGTTACTCCTGACAGACATTCTTATTCTCCTGAAAGGTCTTCTCCTGCCAGACCTCATTCTCCGCGTTCTCCGGTCAGGTCTCCTCCTCCTGCTGAATCTTCTCCTCGTGTCAGGTCCAGATCTCCTCCTGTCAGTCGTCCTTCTATCCGCCTAAGTAAATTGAAAATTGAAGAACTTATTTATGTTCGGCTTATTCCCCACAAAAAGCCTGGCAGGCAATTCAAAATTCGAAGATACACTTTTCCTCGAGGTGCACCAATTCAAGTGAGAGGAAAATATAGTGTCCTTGTGCCCATGCCAAGCGGAGAACAATCGGTATTATCAACGTCCAGTGGCGATGTCTTTGCAATGTTAGAGGGAAATAATACATTTCTTCGTGGAATATATACAACGAGTTATGGCGCTCAACAACGAGTAAAAATAAACATGTACACCCGCGAGGTTCAAAAAATGACCACAGAAGAAATCAGGGAGTTTCCTCTAACCAAAGATAACCCAATTTCAAAGAACTTTCAAATAATACTACTAGACGAGTTTTATACGCGAGATTAATTTTGTTGTTGTGAAGTAAAACTCAAATATTAGGTTGGCCGCAAAACTTCATTTTCGAAATTCCCTGAACTTTTCCTCATTCTTCCGTGAGCAATTTTTCATTTTCCTAACCATTATCCTTCAAAGGCCAGCATTTTACTCTTGTAACATTTGAACATCGAATCTTTTATAATCGCAATAAAACGATACCAGATGAGAATTTATTTCTTTATTTCAACGAAAAAAGATAATCCCCAACCAAAACAAATTAAATATCAACTAAATAAGATTAAATTTCTGCCAAAAAAGACAAATTTTTAAGAAAACAGTGAAATTTTTAACCAAACAGATGAAGTTTCGACTGCAATTTCAATATGAAAGGCGAATTTTTGACAAAGAAATATTTTTTAAGAAAAAAAAGAACATTATCTAAATTGTTGAACTTTTAAGCCGAGAGAAAAATGAATATTCAACAAAAAAGTTAATTCTCAACCAAACAGTTGCATTTTCAACCATAACGGTGGCAATTTGAAAAAAAGGAGACTAGTTTCCTACTAAAAGAGACGAATTTTCTAGTAAGAAATATCAATTTTCAACTAAAAATAGAAAAGTTACATATATGTATTTAACAAAATTAATTTGAAATTTAAAAAACCGAATTTTGAAAAAAATAAGTTAATTTTTGAACCAAGAATGAACCTTTACCAAAAAAAATGTGTAACAAATCAGTTAGACATTTCAACCAAGATATGAATTATCAAATAAATTGTTGGATCTTCATTTGCACTGTAGGTCTATTTTCTGTAAAAAAATTAATTTCCAACCGAAAGAGAAACAAATCTCAACCAAAGAGATAATATCACTTTTCCCTCGATGGAATGACGGTTTTTTATATACTTGTCTGAAGCCACATGGTTATTCTTTGCTGTAGAAAGATTCTCTCTAGCAGCAAAACAAAAAACATAACATCAAACTAAATTGCTCGAAAATATTGTAAATATGAATTCTTGCAAGACTTGTAACGACGTCATTGTTCGTTTATAAGAGGTCAAACAGGATGACTTTTGAGCAAAATTGTTGAATTTTCAGCTAAATAAGAAAATTTCTTACTAAAAATGTAATCAACAGGAGAAAGCCAGGGGTGAGACCCGGGTTTTATCCGCCCGCCCAAAATTCTTGAAACATGTACATAATATACATATACTTTCTTGTGTGCCACTGCAAATCCCTCCCCACCCCTTGAATTGTTTTCTATGGCACATCTCCCCACCGACAATTCTTTTTTGCTGTAGCCTTGATTACGAGGACTTGCATGCATTACATGGGATTTCAGAAAATTACAAGGAATTACAGAAGATTACACGGTATAACATGGGATTATATGGCAGATTGTACACCAAATTATAGAAGTGGTTAAAGCCTCGGGATGGCCGCGAACTTTAGTTTTAATTTTCTAACTTTTCCCTGACCAATTATTTATTTTCCCTGGCCATTGATATTTGAAGACCAGGATCCTAATCTATTATTATTTATCCTTGATGGTTAGTCTACGAAGGATGCAGGAAATCCTGTCGGTCTCAAGAAATACAGACCTATACAATTTTCCGCAAAAAGATTAAAACTGTGATTTTCTTCGGCTTGAAGACAAAAAATTAAGTCACGCACACCGCCCGGGGCGAGACTTACAAAAAGGTTTTGGCTATATCTTGGCTATGTCTTGGATAAAGACTAAGCCAAGACGAATTATTTTTACTCAGGTAGGTAAAAAACTTTGCGTAATTTACCTCTACAGGTTCGAAATCTGCGCTAACAACAGTAATACGCTTATCGTAATCTTGGGCAATTCCTAGAGTTTAAAACAAGTATTGTCTTTCAGATATTAAATTAAATATAAATAATATTTTATGTTCATTAGATTTATATAAGGGGTTTATCACCCTCGAAATAATTTTTACGAAATGCTTTTAAATGCCTTTAAATACGTGGTAAGATTACAACATCTCTTAAAAAAGTAATTTAAAAAAACAGACGAATTTTCAAGCGAAGAGATTTTTCGAAAATAAAATGATAAATCTTGAAGAAGTGAATGAACTATTAACAAAGTGGTTCTATACCATTAAGCCATTTCCCTTTTAGGGTAGGCGTGACACTACCCGATTCGAGTAGTGTTTCTAGGTTAGTTTCTTGTAGTAAATAACTACAAGTGTGGGCTCACCACACCCACGATGTGCCAACAGCACTCAGTTTTCTCGAATGGTCACCCATCCAAGTACTAACCGCGCCCAACGCTGCTTAACTTCAGTGATCTGACGAGAACTGGTTGTTTCAGCGTGGTATGGCTGTTGGTGGTTTTTACAAAGTGGTTCAATCTTCAAAAATATAGTTCATTTCCTAATCAAGAAACGTTTCAGATGAATTTTTAACACTACAATACGAATATTGAACATAAAGTGAATTCTTCGTAAGAACTTGGAATCTCTTGATATATTCGAAACCAAATTTAATTTTTGAGAATCTATGAAATATTTTAAATTTCTCTAACATCTGTTAATATTCTATGCAAATTAAAAAAACTCCTTGTAATCTATTGGAAATCTGCAAAACAATTGAAATCTTGATATCTGGTACACTTTTAAAGCAAAATATATAATATTATAACATTAGTATCAATATATTATATTGATTAAGCCTTTAACAGATTGTGCTGAAACCATCCTAAGACTGCGAGAAAGAAAACATAATGTCATATATTCCGAGCACCGAATTTCTAAAACATTTGATCAAAAATGGCAAAGGATGAAATACATCTTTCCAATTTTTTCAACATATTTTTACGGTGTCTACCTGACTGCAGAATGGAGGGAGATTCGTATGAAGAATTATAATTCTTATTTCAAAACTGGAAATCCTCGTAAAGAATCATAATTTGCCTTGCGTAACGGAATTTTTGACATGGGGCGCGTAATCTGTGAAAGTATCTGTTCACCGGCCTGCGCTTAAACGTGAAAGGTTATACAAATTGTGATATCAGTCGTAATTAATTAAGTAATTACGTTTTTTTTTTTCAACTGACTCTGATAAAATGCAAATAACTGAGCAGAACGAAGTTGACGCCTATTATGTATGATATAACGACTACAAGCTATACTATATAATCTGATGAAGAACTGGAATATTCATTTGTTAAATTGTCAACCAACGTCTTTATTAATACATTCATTAGCTTTCTCTAATTATAAAAAATGAGGAGTGTTTCTACTATTGTCCTGTCATTGGCTATTATCCTCAATTTCATTGGTAAATATAATAATATAGTAGAACGTGTTGATAATTACGTATATCTTGATAGCCTATTAACTACTGACGGAAAGATAAAAAGGGAATCGGTTTGACTCATAAACGAGGTTAAGTTATCGGTCGAGCAGGGCCGGGTAAAGGACAACTGTGCACGGCGCAACTGTGCACCAGACTATCTGTGCACGTCTACATTTCGACGAGCACAGATGGGACACTTCCAACGGTTTACTTGCACGGATAGTAAACTCCTAATTGTGCACGTCTCAATTTGCGAGGAATACAACTGTGCACGAGTCCAATTGTGCACGTCGTGGGCCTGTGGTATAACTGTGCACGTTGTTAGCCGCTGACCCAAATGTGCATGTGCACAGATTGGACACTCCCATCTGCGCACGTAAAAAGTTAGTTGAGTTTCATCTGTGCACGTCTGAATGTCGCTGTGCACATTTGGATGTTCCCCATCTGTCCACGTGGACATTCGTTCCAGTGGCCAACAAAGTGAAAATTCGAACCGGCGGCTCTCGCAAATTGACACGCGCACAGTTCGGAGTATCCCATTTGTGCATGTGGACTTGCAACATTGAAATCTGATCGTATTATTTGAGAATTGCACAGATGTACCCAAGCAACGGTTCACGTGCACATATGGGAGACTCCCAACTGCGCACTTCGAAATCTAACCGTTTACAGATGGACGGTGCACAGTTGTTGTGTCTGTGGCCAAAAACGTGCACAGATGGGCTCTTGCACAGTTGTACCCTTCCCAGCAGGGCCCATTATCAGAAGTAGAAAATTTTTTATCGCGTGCGGCTCGCTGCGCTCGCAAGTTCGAGCGCGCGTAAAACGCGTGCCCGTTATATTTTTCACTTCGCGCTTGCTAATGTATTAACCTCGCGCTTCGCGCTCGGTCTTTGTACTTCCTTCACATTTGTGTACAGACCTTTCAAAATGAAAGGTCAAGCATTGACAGCTGTAATTTGATGATTGTGAATTCTCTTTTGTTAAAGTGTCGTCGGCTTTACCGAACACGTTCTCATCAGGCATCCCATGCTCCACACTCGACGTTGTCCACAGTGTGAACTTTTGTACATTAAATTCACTCTATTTTATGAAATCTTATATCATATTTATTTATGTTCTTCGATCTGGGACTGCTTATTCAGATATTTCAAGATAATATGTGCATTATATGAAACCCAATGATATTAGTTAACATTTTATTGCATTTTGTGTCGTTTGTCCAAAAACTTGTTTATTTTTTTTATTTTCAAGGGTATTTTTTACGATTTAAACCAAAAATACGCATGTTATCAAATAATTCAAATAATTTCTTCATACATAGTTCGTATCGTTTGTCAAAAAAATTGAATTTATTCATTTTCAGCTTCTTTACAATTAAAACAAAAATTCCGTGTCTTGCATAGTTTGACCGCAAAATATAATGTTTGATTTTTCGTTATAATTTGTGTGATAAAAGCTTGAATTTTTGATTTTGCAAGAAAATTTGAAAAATTGATATAATCTTGTTGCAGAGTTGAGTATACAGTCCGATCATTCACCTAATCGCAACTTTACGTCTAGTACTCCTCGTGGCAGACCGCCACATTCTCTTGATTTGACTCTTTCTCTTGCCATACCCAATTCGGGTTCTGCGGACAGATCTCCCCCGCCTGCAGAATCGTCTCTTCGTGCCAGGTCAAGATCTCCTCCTGCTAATCATCCTTCTATCCGCCTACGTGATTTGAGAATTGATCAACTTGGGGCTGTTCGGCTTATTCCCCACAAAAACCCGAACCGGCGATTCGAAATTCGTAGGTGTACTTTTCCTCGAGATGCGCCAATTCAAGTAAAAGGAAGATATAATGCCCCTGCTCCCATGCCAACCAGAGAACAATCAGTATTATCAACGTCCAATGGTGAGGTCTTTGCAATAGTGGAGGGAAATAATACATTTCTTCGTGGAATATATACAATGAAATATGGCACTCAACAACGGGTAAAAATAAACATGAACAACGGCGAGGATGAATTGATGACCATAGAAGAAATCGAAGAGTTTCCTCTAACAAAAGATAACCCAATTTCTAAGAATTTCCAAATAATAATAGTAGACGACTTTTATCAATGACATTAATTACATTTGTTCGGCATGTGAAACTAAAATTTTAGGTTGGACGCAAAACTACATCTTCGAAATTCCCTCAATTTTCACTTATTTTTCCATGAACAATATTAACTTTTCCCTAACTATTAATATTCAAAGACCAGCATTTTGATCTTGTAATATTTTAACATCGAATCTCTTATAATAGGAATAAAACAACACCTGCTTACAATTCCTTTCTTTTTTTCAACTAAAATATCTTTATTCTTTTGATATCAAACTGAAGTACTACAAGGTAGTTCTTCAACTTTCAACCCCGTAGTTGAGTTTTCCAACAAAAAAAAAGAAGACTGTTCAACACAAAAAGATCACTCTTTTACAAGAAGTAGAAAAGTAACATTTTGAGTTTAAAAAAATTTGATTAAAAAAAAATTAACAAAATAGTTACATCTTCAACCGAGGAGATGAACTGTTAATCAAAAAAATGTAGTTTGACAAAATTTGGTCAACTTCAGTTAGAAAAGCAATTTAAAGAAACAAATTTTCAAAGGAGTTCAATTCTCAACCGAAAAAGATTTAAGATGAATTTTTAGTACAAAAATAGGAATCTTCAACGAAAAGTTAATTTTCTACGGTTTTGTAACCATCCAGGATGACCTTTTAAAATTTTTTTTTGAATTTTTAACCAAATAATAATATTTTGAACTTAAAATATAATCACTAATAATATAAGGAACTGTGTTGTATACAAATCAACATCTGAAGAATTAATCTCGGAATTATTGTTGAAATATAATTGGTATTAGGCAAAAAATTAAGTTTAAATTTACTTTTTTATTTTTTAGATAAAGACAAATGTAAGTTGCATATTGTTAAATATAATTTTTCCCAGTGAAATCAAAATATCATAAATAAATTAATGTAATTAATCAAAGAAAGTTTTTTAAAGTGAGTTAAAAGAGTTTTATATGTTTAAAACGTATACTTTTTTGTAATTTTTCGTCAGAAAATGAGTCTTTGATACTTGGCTGTGAAAGCGGAAGTGTGACGTGTCGGGGTCCCAAAGTTCCTTCTGCAGAATTTGAAAAATATGTTGTCTACAATTCATGTATAAGTAACTGAGTTATATTTTTATTATACGCACTTTCATTTTCATTGATTCTTGAGAAGTAAATACATGATTCCCTAGAAAAGTTTAAGCTTGTATTTCGGGGGACTTTGAAAAGTTAAAAAAATATTATCTAATAATATACTAAATAATTAGAAGAGATTACACAAGGTCGCGTGAGATTACAGGGCATAGTGTAAACCAGATTATAACAATAGTTAAAGCTTTGGGATGGCTGCAAAGTACATTTACAAAATTTTCCCTGACCAATTTTTCATTTTCCCTAAACATCAATCAGTGCTCCTAACAAGGGCCCGGAAAAATACTGTGCACGCGTGAAGAATAGCTTTCAACTGACAGAGAGAAGAGAAAAGTTAGCCTTTTCCTTTATTCTATATTTGCACCAATTATTACAAGGTTGTGCGTTGGCTGCCCTGACTTTTCCCTGCCTTGTTTTTTTTTTAAATTCCCTGACTTTTCCCTTATATACAAGACTTTTTATTTCAGAATGCGCTTTGATCTTTGTTGACTAAAATAATTCTTCTAAAAAATTCGACTATTACATTTATATTTCAAGAAATATGCTTCAAATAGACGATATATATATATATATATATATATATATATATATATATATATATATATAAGTTTTTGGTTCCGTGCCTAGAGATAGGGAACATATCAACTCCCATCTAATACAACGCTGCTGAAGTCGCATAATATCAAGAGTGAGCAGTTCAATTATGGTGCAAAAATAATATAATTTCAAAAAGTTATCTAATGTTGTGCAAGAAACGGCATTTTTCAACCTGTTCTACCGATTTTAATTTTATAAACCATTTGAATTGATTTATATCTATTCCAAAAATATTAGCTCCTCACTTTGAGTAGTTAGGCAAAATATATTATTTCTCACAATAATAGTGGAATTTTAACCAAATCATTGGATTTGCATCAAAATTGTTGAATTTTCAAGTAAAATGAAGAATCTTCGGGAAAAATTACTTTTTGAACAAACGAGTTCAAAAGAAAAAAAGAAAATGCCAATCAATTTATGGAATTTTGAAATAAAAAGGTAATTTTTTTAGCTAAATAGTTGAATTTTCTAATAAAACAGATAAAAAAAAGAGGGTAATCGAGAAGAGAGTGTGAAATCTGTGGAAGCGAGTAAACAAGGAAAACTCTTTGCCCTCTTTTTTCCTTTCTCGAACAACTGTTCCTTCAGTTTATATTCCTAAAAAATTTTCTAAATTGAATTCTCTGTTTTTTGTTGCAGAATTATGTTCACTGTTCGAGTGTTTACCCAACAGTGTCCCTATTCCTGGTGTTCTTCGTAGCAGACCTTATTCTCCTGAAAGGTCTTCTCCTGCCAGGCCACATTCTCAGCGTTCTCCGGTCAGGTCTTCTCCTCCTGCCAATCCCCCTCTGCGTGCCAGGTCCAGGTCTCCTCCTCTTGCCGAATCTTCTCTTTGTGTCAGGTCCAGGTCGCCTCCTGAAATTCGGTTTTATTTTCGCCTAAGTGAATTAAAAATTGGAGAACTTAGTTCTGTTCTTTTTATTCCACACAAAAACACGAACCGGCGATTCGAAATTCGAAAATACACTTTTCCTCGAGATGCACCAATTAATGTAAGAGGAAAATATAGTGTCCCTGCGCCTATGCCAACCGGAAGACAATCTGTATTGTCAACGTCCAATGGTGAAGTTTTTGCATTATTGGAGGGAAATAAAACATATCTTCGTGGAATATATAAAAGGATCAATGGTCTCCAAAAACGAGTAAAAATAAACATGTACAGCGGCGAGGTTCAAGAGATGACTACAGAAGAAATCGAGTAGTTTCCCTTAACCAAAGATAACTCAATCTTCAAGAATTTTCAAATAATAATAGAAGATGACTTGCATCCACAACATTAATTAAAGTTTCTGTGTAATATGAAACTAAAATAATAGGTTAATCGCAAAACTTTATTTTCAAAATTCTTTGGCTTTCATATAATTTTTCCGTGACCAATTTTGCCTTTCCCCTAACCATAAATATTCGAAGACCATTTCGAACTTGTGACATTTTAACAGCGAATATTTTATAATCGCAATAAAGCAATACCAGATTCACATGTCTTTTTTTTCTTTGAACAAAAACTAGTGACTTTAATAAAATGTTTCAATTATCAACAAAATAATTAAATTTGATCAAAATAGTTAAATTTCTTACTAAAAAGTTGAACTTGAAAAGGTAAATATTCAGTAAAAAAATTAATATTAATAGCAGTACATAAGATCACACAAGATTATAGGGATTACTCGAGTTTACATTATTTTAATTCCGAAAGATAACCAGAATTAAATTTTTCTTTTATTAAAAAAAGTCATGAAGATAAATGTTTCGACTTTCCGTGTTCTACGAATCGCCGTACATAGCTTTTTTAATCTTGAAGAAAAATTGTCTGATAGTTTTCCCAATTTTCTAGCTTGCGCTTTGCGCTCGACAATGGGTAACCTGGCGCTTCGCGCTCAGATATTTATTCTTTGCACAAATTTGTGGCTCTTTTTTGGTTAAGCAACTTTTGTCTATCAATTTTTTCATAATTTGTGTCACTTGTCCAAAAATAAAATTCTTTATTTTTAGTTTCATAGATGTAGATCTTTTTCAAATGTACAAGGTTTTTTTTATTAATTTCTTTTGGTTCCTTGCGTCGTTTTTCCAAAAACTTAATTCTTTTATTTTTCGTGTTATTTTTTACGGTTAAAAGAAAAGCTACGCGTTCTGTGAACAAACGATCAAAGACAAATTCTTAGATCTTATTTGGATTGATAATTTGTGTACAATAATATTTCTTCGTATCTTGCATAGTTTGACCACTAAATGTAATTATTTATTATGTTTTGTGGGATCGAAATTTGAATTGTCGACTTTTCAAAAAAATCCAAAAAGTTGTTACGATAATCTTTTAGGGCTTTCAAAAAGCAACGTTTTTCTTCTTTTTTTGCCTTTTTTTCATATCGTGCGTGCTTTGGTATAATTTTTCAATTCAATTATTTTAATTACTATTACTCCTATCTAATACAAAGCTGCTGAAGGCTGGTGATCTTCTCAGCATAAAACACAAACCAATTGCGACTCTCGCGGTTTCCATTCCCTGTCCTCAATCCCCCCACCCCCCTCAGTAACTAAAGTTTGGTGGGACTGACGTTACAAATAGAGTCTCCACCATACGACGAATCACTACTTAACTTGGACATGATTTCGACTCGCAAAATAAATTTCGCGCATAAAAGTACTAGTTGAGTGTATAATCGACACAATAAATAATACAAACTATAAAATAGCCTCGGAAAGGACTGCAACTTTGATTGACGAAATGCATACACACGGTAAATGTAAAGGTCGCGTTTCAGGCGATGAATGGGGACTGGATGTTTGGCATGCTAGAGGGATGCGAAAGTAAAAACATAGAAAATGGGGTGTTGAAAGGGGGTTTTGAAATATGGTCGGGAGTAGATAGTGAATCACATGGTAGTCAAGGGGTCGGTTTGATTATGAATAAAAAAGCAAGACAGCATCTCAAAGATCATGATTTTGTATCTCCCTGATTATTGTGGGCTAGAATGAAGGTAGGAATCAGAAGATTATACAGATACAGAAAGGGTGCTAGGTAATTTCGGGCATCCGAGAAAATATCATAACAGGGAAAAATCAGTTAACTTATGCTCAGAAAAGGTCCTATTTATCACAAATACTTGGTTTCGACATAAAATGATCCACATGTACACCTGGTGTACAGGAATAAACCACAGCATAATTGACTTCGCTATTGCGGATGAAAGACTAAGAGAACTAGTAAAAGATTCAAGAGTCATAAGGGGTTCTAAATGCAATACTGATCTACTGATCTCTAGTCTCCAAAATAAACTTAGGACGGGAATGGAGTAGAAAGAGAACAAAAACAGCGAAACAAACGCGAATCAAGATTAAAAATTTACGGAAACCGGAAGTGCGAATATATTTTCAGAATGAGTTAAACGAACGCATAGAGAGGGCAACTTGGAAGGCGCTTATAAGAAATAAAGATATAGAGGTCGCGTAGACTATGCTACAAGATATCATTCTTAAAACTGCGACCGAAGTGTGTGGTACGGCGGTGGTAGGAAGAAAGTCTGGTGATGCGTGGTGGAATGATGAAATTCAGGCAGCCCGACAAGAGAAGCAAAAAGGGTACAAGATAACATTAAACATCACAGGTCTTAGCGATGAGGAGAGAAATAGACTTGAGAACGATTACAGACACAAAATGAGGAAAGTTAAACGAGTAGTAAAGGAAAGTGAAGATAAAATCAGAACGGACGATGAGAAGAAAATACAAAACGACTTTGAGGGAAGCAAGAAACTGCTGTCAGAATCTATGAAGGAAACTAAAAATACAGGGTTTGCCAGCATGAAAAACAGCGAAGGTGAAGTGCTAGATGATACAGATGGGGTAGTAGACCCTTTAAAAGACTCTATTAAAAATTATTAGGAGATGAAGCTAAAGAGCACCAGAACTGCGATATAGAACATGATGCGTCAGAAAACCGAGCATGCATGAAAAAATGCATGAACGTGAAGGAAGCTATAGAAGTATTCCAGGACAGAAAAGTGTGCTAGAGAGATTGATCAGCAACCTGACTCGGAGCAGTGTTGCGAAACGAAGGTGTTATTTAAATTAATAACACGAGAAGACTAGATCAATCTAAAAAATCTATACCTTATACCTATATAACTATGTGCAGATTACTCCTTTCCAACGGAGCGAGTCATAATTAATTTTTTCATCTTAAAAGAAATGGTCTTAAAATTTGGAAAATGCTCTAACTTTTTGAATTTCAATCCAAAATAGCTGGTTAACGAACTTATTCTTTCTCTTGAGACCTAAAAAAAGTATGCTAAAGCTCGATTTGATCTGTTCATTTTTTCGTGAGTTATCGTGTTTACAGACGGACGGCGGGACGGGCGGACAGACACACAGACGTCATCGCCAAAACTTGATTTTCGGCTTTATGGGGCCTCAAAACGTGAAAATACGTTTGAGAACTGAGATGTGAAATTTCTGAAAATTCTAATAGTTTCTCAATCATAAATTTTGAAAATGTGAGAAACATAAATTTTCAATCAAATTATCAGTTAGAAGAGTTTATTCTCAACAAAATAGTTCAACGTTCAACCGAAGAGATGAATTTTGGCACAAAAGTAATAAATTTGGAAGTAAAATTTGTCGTTAGTACAGTTTTATAGTACAGGTACAAAACTCTGCGTACTTTTGCTCTACAGTTACGAAATCTGCCTTAGCAACAGTAACACGTTCTTCGTTACCTTTGTCCATCCTTGAAATTCAGAAGAAATAATGTCTTTCAGATATTAAACCAAATGGTAATAATAATTTACCTTTTTAGGTTTAGATGAGGAGTTTATCAACCCCCTAAATTTACTAATATGCAAATTTATGAGGTGTTTTCTTATATTTTATTTCTCTGATTCTGATTTGGAACTGGAAAATCGTAAAAGAATTAAGATTCCAGTTTCGTCCTGGGATTTGTTAAGGAATTATAATTTTGATTTTGGGATGAGGAATTTTTGACTTGAACAACTTAACAAAATAAACCCGAAAAATAACCGGGAATTTGAAACTATCCATCTGGTAACGCTATAAAAAATTTTCATTCAAAAGACCGTGTATGCCTAAAAGTAAAAGAGGATATGAATTATGATATCGGTCTTGAAGATTTAATAATTTTTTTCTTGAAAATGCCTTTGATAAAATGTAAATCTGAGCAGTACAAACTTGACGCCTATAATCTCTGAGATAACGAATGTAAGATATACTATATAATCTGATGAAGAACCAGGATATCATTTAGTTACATTTTTCATCCGAATCTTCATCAATACATTAATTAGATCTTTCTCGAATTAGAAAGGATGAGGATTGTTTCTACTTTCGTCTTGTCGTTGGCGGCTATCCTCAATTTTATTGGTGAATATGATAAAATAATATATCTATAATTTCATGGGCATTATTGAAGCTATACCGGAAAGAAAATTTGTTCAATTTATTCCACATTTTATTTTAATTTCTATTTTATTTTAAACTCAAACTGAGTTTTTCCCAAGTAACTAAAAATTTAATCTGAATTTATTCTGGGGAAATCCCATTGCTACGGCATTCGTACCATATGCGCGCGTGCACATATGGTTCACTCCTACGCGATCATCCTTATTTTAAGTAAGACAATTTAAGGTTAAAAGGGTTTAATAAAACCTCACTTTTCATCAAGAGAAGGGGATAAAAAGACTTTCTTGACAAAAAGTAAAAAAAAAAAATAACAATATCGAGAGATATCACAACTTAGGGGAAAGTTTAGCAGAACTTCAATTTTTGTTAGACCGAAAAGTAAATTTTCTCTCAATGAAAATGCGTAATTTATTGCGTTACAAGTTTTTTAATAATGTTTAAAAATTTATCAATTGAAGTTTTACGTACGAAAGATTTCAGAACTTCTTATTTGATCCATGCCTGATTGTTTATAAACAGTTCTATGTCCCCACAAAGAATGAAATTATAAAATTTTCAGTTAAGAAATTAATTTGAAACCAGAAAAGACGAATTTTCAACCAAAGAAATATATTTTTTACCAAAGAAGATTAATTTTCAATCAAGAAGAAATTATGTCTTCAACAAATTAGTAAATGTTTCTACCAAAGAAAGAAATTAGTAACTAAAATTATGAATCTTCAATCGAAAAATTCCCACTTTCAAAAAATTATTTAGATTTTCAACAAACAAAGATAAATTTTTAAACAAGAAGATTCACTTTCTACAATAAAAGGAGGATTTCCATTTAAAAGAATTAATTTTCAAAGAAAAAAAAACGAATTTTTAATTAAATTGTTCAATTTTTAATTAAACAATATCAATTTTTAACAAAAAGTGGAATCGTTGAATTTTCAGTTTCAAAATTAAATATAAAGTAAAAGTAAAAAAAGAATTAATAACAAAATAGTTAAATTTGCAGGCAAAACAGATTAAATTTAGTTGCATTAATCAATTAATCAATTTTCAGTTGCATGTTTAACTAAAAGAGATGCAATTCCTACTGAAAGTCGAATATTTACTAAAATAGGTGAATTATCAACACATAAAGGTTTTTAAACAAGAAAGAAAAAAATTGCAAGAAAATTATTGCATTTTTTAGCAAAATCAGTGCTAAAAAACAGTTCTATCAAAAGCCAAAACAGTGGTAAGCCAAAAAGTTTAATTCTCAACAAAAATTATATGTTACACTTTTACACCAGAAAAATTAAGTGTAAACCCAAATAGTTGGAATTTCTTATTGGATTCTATTAATTCAGTTTTCATTCGAGCGAAAAACGAGTAAAAGGTTAAAAAATATGAATTGTTAAAAAAGGGTAAAAGAGGAAAATATAAGCAAATCTTTTTCTCCCTCTTTTTTCCTTTGTCCGTAATGACCCGATTAAACTAATTTTCAGAAACATGTTTCTCTCGTTCGAAGCCTTTTTGTGCAATTTAGGTTTATGTTTTCAAAGCTTTTTCTAAATTGAATCCTCTGTTTATTGTTGCAGAGCTATGTTCGAATTTTGAATGTTTACCTAATGGGGCCCCTATTCCCGATGTTCCTCGTGGCAGACCTTCTTATTCTCCAGAAAAGTCTTCTCCTGCCAGACCTCATTCTCTCCATTCCCCGGTCAGGTCTCCTCCTCCTGCTGAATCTTCTCCTCGTGTCAGGCCCAGATCTCCTCATGCCAGTACTTCTTCTATCCGCCTATATAAATTAAAAATTGAAGATTTAAGGTATCTTAGGCTTATTCCCCATAAGAATCCGAACCGGCAATTCGAAATTCGAAGATACACTTTTCCTCGCGATGCACCAATTCAAGTAAGAGGAAAATGTAGTGTCCTTGTGCCCATGCCAACAGGAGAACAAACGGTATTATCAACGTCCAATGGTGACGTAGTTGCAATATTGGAGAAAAATAAAACACATCTTCGTGGAATATATGGAACAAGATATGGCCTTCAAGAACGGGTGAAAATAAACATGAACAGCCGCGAGGTTCAAAAAATGACTACAGAAGAAATCAGGGAGTTTCCCTTAACCAAAGATCACCCAATCTCAAAGAATTTTAAAACAATAATGATAGACGACCTTCATCAACAAGAATAATTATATTTTTTGTAATGTGTAAGTAAAGTATTAGGTTGGCCGCATAACTGCAGTTTCAAAATTCCGTGAATTTTCCATACATTTTCCATTACCAATTTTTCTTTTCCGCTGAACATTAATATTCGAAGACCAGCATTTTGATGTTGTAACATTTCAACTTTGAATCTTTCATAATCGCAATCAAACAATACCAGATTAAAATTTACACCTGCCGAATCTTCTCTTCGTGCCAGGTCCAGATATCCTCCTGCCAGTCATTGTCCAGTCCGCCTACGTAAATTAAAAATTTAAGAACTTAGTTCTGTTCGCCTCATTCCCCACAAAAACCCGAACCGGCGAATCGACCACAGAAGGAATCAAGGAGTTTACCTTAACCAGAAATCACCCAACCTTGAAGAATTTTTAAGTAATAATAGTAGATGGCTTTCATCCACAACGTTAATTGAAGTTTTTTTGTAATGTGAAACTAAAATATTATGTTAATCCAAAAACTTCATTTTCAAAATTCCCTGACTTTTATATAATTTTTCCATGCCCAATTTCAGCTTTTCCCTAACCAATAATATTCAGAGACCAGCATTTTAATCTTGTAACATCTGAACAGCGAATCTTTCAAAATCGCAATAAAACAATACCAGATTTACATGTCTGCCTTTCCTTGAGCCAAAAAAGATAACTTTTTGACAAAATGCTTGAATTATCAACAAAATGATTACATTAAAACAAAATAGTCAAATTTTCAACCAAAGAGTTGAATTTTAAACAAAGTGGTTGAACTAGAAAAGTTAAATATTTATTTAAAAAATTAATTTTTATAAAGAAAAGATGAATAGTTTTCTGCTAAAAAATACGAATTTTTGAACCAAAGATATAGAAGTCACCTTTGCAGTTAAAAAAATTGATTTGGAACAAACAAAAAAAAACAATTTTGATCAAAATCATTACGTTTTTAAACAAAGACATGATATTCATTTAGTTTTTTTGTCGGCCGAACGACAGTCTTTTGTCTGCTAGTCTGAAACAAAAAGGGCTATTTTTAGATGTGAAACATTTTCTTCTGACTCAAAAACAAAAAAAAACATAACATCAAAAGCCCAAAAGAGAATTATTTTGAACTAAAATGATGAATCTTCAACCAAGAAAAAAACAAATGCATTGATATTGAAACAAATGTATTCTTATTGTCTTGATTTGATAACTCAAGAAAGTGCGGATCCTATAAAAAAAATTTTGTTATTTAAAATTGTATTGCACCTTGTGTCAAAAAGTAATTGACAAAAAATTTGTTGATCGTTTTTGGGGACACAATTTTTGTCAAGTCATCTTTCTTCGTAGCTTGTGTCATTTGTCCGAACAAATTTTTTTATTTTGAATGTTACTTTTTACGAATAAAACAAAAACTTCAATTTTTTATTATTTTTTGTGTGATCAAAATTTGAATTTTCGATTCTTCAAGAAAATCCAGAAAATTGTCATGATGCCTTTTTTCATACAGTGCGTTGTTTGGCAGAAGATTTTCATTTTCGTTTGTTTTCTCTAATTTTAGAAATGTTATAACTTTGATAATTTTCCTTTTATCAAAAAAAGTCGCGAAAATACATTTTTTGACTTTCCGAGTTCTGCGAACAGCCGTGCATAGAATTTTCAAATATCGGAAAAAAATGATCTCAAAATTATTGAAAATGCTCAATCTTTTTGAATTTTTATCCAAAATAGCTCGCTAACGAACTTGATCTCCAGTTTCCGACACTATTAGTCACTCAATTCGTTAGAAATTAGTAGGATTTCAAAGATTTGAAGTTTTTTTAAATAACCTTGAATTCTTTTAAATTTTATGGAATTCTCTTGAATTTTTTGAATTGGCTTTAACTATTCTAAATTCACTCAATTCTATTAAATTCAATGGATTTTAACCATTTTTTAAGTTTCAATTTAATTGATCCTTAGGTCTTTCAACCTCACCACTAATTCGAAAAAAGTACCCTATAATCATGCCAAAAAGTTGCGACATGGGATTTGGTAAGGAATTTTAATTTTGATACTGGAACAGGGAACTTTTGACTTGAAACAGAAAGTTATAATATAATTAATATAAGTCTCCCTTGAAATGGCAATTTCAGAAAATATTTCCAATTGTGGCTTAGAAAAAGGAAATTTAAAAAAACTATCTGTTCAAAAGGAGAATCATAATTTTATTTCCGAATTTCCCTGTTCTAAATCAAAAATATTTGAGAACTTTCTAAATGCTTAGAAAACTTCAAAAGTCGTTCTAAATTATTTGAATCTTTTGAACTCTTTCAAATTTTCCGGGAAAAATTAAAATTTTACCAGAAGAAAACGGGAAAATAACCGGGAATTTGAAACCATTTATCTCTTATGACATGTAAATATCTTAACAGGACCACCTTGACGCCTATTCTCTTTGGCGGTTATCCTATTGGTGAACATACTAAAATAATATATCGATTGATTGATGTTCTATCACAAAAATAAAATCAGATTTTCAACAAAATAGAAAAATTTTCAACCAAAGAAATGAATTTTGAACTAAAATTAAAAATCTTTGTCAAACAAAATTGATTTTTGACAATTGTTCCGAATTTCTAAAAATTAGCTAGATTTTCAACAAACAAAGATACATTTTCAATTTTTAAAGAAAAAAAAAACAATTCACAATCAAATATTTCAATTTTCAATAAGACAAAATTAATTTTCAACAAAAAGTAAAATGGTTAAATTTTCAGTTACAAAATTAATTTTCGGCTCAAAGTAAAAAACGAATTATCAACAATATAGTTGAATTTGCAACCAAAACAGATTATATTTACCTGTATTAACTAATTAATTAATTTTCATTTGCATGTTTAACCAAAAGAGATACAATTTCTACTAGGAGACAAATCTTTATAAAAATATTTGAATTGTCAAGACATAGGCTTCAATTCTCAGCGAAAAAATTTATTAATTCAGTTTGCATTTAAGCGAAAAACGATTAAAAAATTAGAAAAGGAGAATTCTTTAAAAAAGACTAAAGGAGGGAAATAGGGAAAAGTGTGTAAGATCTGTCGATGAGAATATATAAGGAAAACTTTTTCATCCTCTTTTTTCCTTTGTCTTTAATGAAAGGATTAGACTAATTTCAGAAACATATTTCTCTCGTTTGAAGTCTTTTTGTGCAATTTAGGCTTATTTTTTTAAAGATTTTTGTAAATTGAATCATCTGTTTCTTCTTGCAGAGTTAAGTTCCAATTTTGAGTGTTTACCTAATGGGGCCCCCATTCCCGGTGTTCCTCGTGGCAGACCTTCTTCCTCTCCTGCCAGACCTCGATCTTCGCGTTCTCCGGTTAGGTCTCATCCTCCTGCTGAATCTTCTCATCGTGTAAGGTCCAGATCTCCTCCTGCCATTCGTGCTTTACTCGGCCTAAGTGGACTTACAATTGAACAACTTAGATATGTCCGGATTATTCCTTACAGTGGCGAGGTTCAAGAGATCACCACAGAGGAAATGATGGAGGTTCCCTTAACCAAACGTCACTCAATCGCAAAGAATTTCAAAACAATAATGATAAACGACCTTCATCAACAACATTAATTAATTTTTTTTTTAATGTGTAAGTGAAATATTAGGTTGACTGCGTAAATACAGTTTTGAAATTCCCTGAATCTTCCCCAATTTTTCCAAGACCAATTTTTCTTTTTACATAAACATCAATATTCAAAGACCAGCATTCTAATTTTCTAACATTTTAACTTCGAATCTTTTATAGTCGCAATAAAACAATACCGGATTAATTTCAAACCAAGAAGGTTAATTTTCTACTAGAAAAGACGCTTTTTCAACCAAAAAGTCAGTTCATGAAGCGGGTGTCAAGCGCCCTGACTTAAGGGTTTCGTAGGAACAGGTGCGGTGAAGATGTTCCTTTTTTTAAGTTTAAATTTCGTAGGTTGGCTCTGAGTTAAATTCGTGAATAATTTTTCCAACGTTTACCATGGGCGTTTACAGTATCTCAACGAATTTCTTTCACACATGGCAACTAGTATCTCCTCTACATCACATTCTTTAAAACTTACCTTATTACTCACTTCCTCCATTAGTCTCTTATCGCACACCATGCGCAGGAATTTAATTCTAACCACGTTGATTTTACTCTTAGCCTGTTCTTGGTAGGTTTGGGTCTCGCTACATTACATCACGGTCTGTATAAATAAAGAGTTATAGATTGCCCTTTTAGCATTACCTAATATATTTTTACTCCTGATAATGGATCCTGCTCTACCGATAACCTTCTTCCCTTGATTATACGCATATCTAACTTTCCATCTATCTTTTCCTCGGTAGTGAATAGGCTAACAAGATATACGTACTGTAATTTAGGACAATGTTGCATATTGTTTTCTCACTTTCATGATGCCAGTGAATAGCTTGTAGCTGGTGTTTGAACAATCTATGGGCCTGTAGTTCTTTGGACTTGACAAATCTCCGGTTTTAGGGATCAGTACCGTAAGAGCGACAACGATGGTAATAAAGCACTCTTAGGGCCGCATCATGTCTATAGATATACGTTGTTCCCGCGTGGGTCGGACACCCTGATAGTATGTGTTCTAGGTACTCAGCGTATGCATGACACGCTCTGCACCTATCACTGGGAACTTCTTGACATAAAATGCGCTCACGGTATACTAAGGTGGAAATGACACCGTCCTGGCATGCGAAAATAAAACTCTCTGTACCTGAATTAAGCCCTGATGATTTGAGAAAAGCAAAAGTTTGCTCCTTCGACAAGGACTGTTTTTCTACATTTCTGTGAAAGTTTCCGTGCATTTTCTTGTCGAGTATATATCATGATTTTGTATCTCCCAGATTGCTGTGGGCTAAAATGATGGTAGGAATCAGAAGATTATTCATAATAGCGTGCTATGCTTCAGTTGATAGCGATCCGAGGGAAGCCAAGGACGCCTTCTGGGACACTAAAAGTGATACAATAAGTACTTGCGATCATGGTGAAAGACTAATTTTGCTAGAAGATACGAACGGATGGGTCGGCGCCAAACTTCAGGATACAGATACACATACTGAAAGGGTGCCAAGTGATTTTGGGGATCCAACAAGAAAGAATGATAATGGGAAAAAAATAGTCAGCTTATGCTTAGAAAAGGGACTATTTATAACAAATGCTTGGTTTAGAAATAAAATGATCCCCTTGTATACCTGGCGTAAAGGAAATAGTCACAGTATAAATGGCATGGTTATTTCTGATGAAAGACTAAGAGAACTAGTCAAAGATACAAGAGTCATGAGGGGTTCAGAATACAATACTGATCACTACCTTCTAGTCTCCAAAATAAACTTAGGGCGGGTATGGCGGTTGTAGGAAGGAAATCTGATGAGGCGTGGTGGAATGATGAAATTAAGGCAGCCCGACAAGAAAAGAGAGAAGCGTACGAGAGAACGTTAAACATCATAGGTCTTAGCGATGAGGAGAGAAATAGACTTGAAAATGATAACAGCCACAAAAAGAGGAATTTTAAACGACTTGTCGAGGAAAATAAAGTTAAAATCAGAACAGAAGAAAAGAAAGAATTAAAAAACGACTTTAAAGGAAGCAAGAAACTGATATTAAAATCTACGAAGAAAACTAAAGACAGAAAGTTTGTCAGCATGAGAAACAGCAAAGGTGAAATGCTATATGATACAGACGGGATGGTAGACGCTTTGAAGACACTTTTAAGGAATTATTAGGAGGTGAAGATATAGGGCAACAGAAATGCGACATAGAAAATAATGCACTAGAAAACCCAATTGAAAAAATATGTGTCACTGAGCTTAGAGATATAATTCAGAACTGCAATAATTACAGAGGTATCAGCTTACTAAGTACCGTAACTAAAATATACTCAAAAATACTTATTCGTAGGGTGATGAAAATAACAGAAAAAAAGATATGGGTAGTCCAAAGTGGATTTATGACAGGAAGATCATGTACAGATAAAATATTTAGCTTAAGACAGATCACAGAAAGAAGTTTGAGAGTAGGAAAGGAAGTTTTCTGTGCAATTGTTGACCTAGAAAAAGCATTTGAAAAGGTAAATATAAGTAAACTTTGGGAAGTCCTTAGAGAGTTCGAAGTCAATGGATGGCTCCTACAAGCAAACAAAACCAAAATACGCGTTATGTCCTCATGACTATTTATCACATTTATGGACAAGTATCTAAGAATGGCCCTCTGTGACGAAGAAAGTGTAGATCTCGAGACAGTGAGGGTACGTGGGTTAGATTTTGCAGATGACAAAGTTGATATGGCAGAATCAATCAAAGATTTGCAACGAATGTTGAGTAAACTAAATACCAGAATGGAGAACATGGGCCTTAAAATTAACGTACATAAAACAAAAATCATGGTGTTTGAAGGAAAAGGTGAGAAAACAATGTGCAACATTGTCCTAAATGATGAGAGATTAAAAGAAGTTCATACGCACGTATATCTGCGTAGCCTATTCACTAGTGACGGGAAGATAGATGGTGAGAAGGTTATCGGTAGAGCAGTCTGATGGACATAATGAGAAACGGAATAATCCTCAATGAATGTGGTGGACAACAAACGAAACAACTGTATAAAGGTAAAGTGAATGACAGTATGTTCAGAGGCAGACCGCGGTAAAAATGGTTAGAATGTGTGAATCAGATCTCAATCCTGAAAATTATAATTTCAGTTGCGTCCTGGGATTTGTTGAAGAATTATAATTTTCACCAAAAGAAACCCGAAACATAACCGGGAATTTTAAACCATCTATCGGGTAACGCTATACAAATTTTTCATTTAAAAGACCGTGTACGCCTAAAAGTAA